>CAUYON010106805.1:0-23570 GCA_963573935.1 Arctocebus calabarensis | reverse complement strand
TAACTAGTACATTCTGACCCTAAATAGCTTCCAAGGTCAGATGTGTGCAGAATACTATGGCCATAGGCAGGAAGTCCTCTTTCATTCCTCATTTGCTAAGACTTTTTGTCATGAATGGGTGCATTTTATTAAATGCTTTTTCTGAATTTATAGATTTTCTTTTCTTCTTCTTTCTTTTTTTTGGGGGGGGCGGGACAGAGTCTCACTATGTCACTGTGGGTAGAGTGCAGTGTCTTCACTGCTCACAGCAACCTCTAACTCTTGGACGTCAGTGATTCTCTTGTCTTAGCCTCCCAAGTAGCTGGGACTACAGGTGCCCACCACAACGCCCAGCTATTGTTTATTTTCTTGGTTGTAGTTGTCATTGTTGTTTGACAGGCCCAGGTTGAATTCGAACCTGCCAGCTCCGGTATCTGTGGCTGGTGCCCTAGCCACTGAGCTAAAGGCACCAAGCCTATGGATTTTCTTTATTCTGCTGTTATGATGAAATACATTGACTGATTTTTTTTTTTTTTTGAGACAGAGCCTCAAGCTGTCACCTGGATAGAGTGCTGTGACATCACAGCTCACAGCAACCTCCAATTCCTGGGCTCAAACGAGTCTCCTGCCTCTGCCTCCCAAGCTGATTTTTTTTTTTAATTTTAAACCATAGCTTCTATTGTTAAAATAAATCTTCCTTTCTTCTGATGTATTATCCTTTTTCTCTGCCAGAATCTTGTTTAAGACTTTTTGCATCTATGCTCACGAGAGATAGTGACTGGCCTGTCATTTCCTTTCTTATAATGCCAGGTATCATTGTTTTTCTGTCCTCACAAAATAAGTTGGAAATATTTGCTCTTTTTCTATTCCCTGGAAGAATTTTTGACTGTAAGTATTATTTCATTCTTAAATTTTGGAGGTATTCACCAGTGAATCCATCTGGCCTTGAAACTTTGTCAGGTTTTGATTATGGAGTCATATTATGCTATAATACTATATTAAAATCCTAATTATTTTCTCTGTGCCAGAATGGGTTAGTTATATCTTTCAAAAAATTTATCATTTTAGATATATTATCTTTGTATTGTCTGCTGTAAAAATTTCTCCCTTTTGTTACTTATATCAATAATTGGGCTTTTCTTCCTTATTTTTCATTTGTCCATCTTTTCAAAGATCCAAATTTTGGTTTTGTTGAGTTTATTTTGGGGGGGGCACTTCTTTCTGTTTCATTGAATTTTGCTCAAATTCTTTATCATTTCTTTCTTTTGCTTCCCTTAGGCTTAATCTGAGCTTTTTTTAATTTTTAGTTTTCTTGTAAAATCAAAGTTTACATCTTTGATTTTAAATTTTTCTTCTCTTATAATACATATAAAACATATACATCCCTAAACTTTTTTAGGGATGAACAGGGAGAAGGGAGGAGAAGGGGAAGAGCAGTTGTCGGGAGGAGAGGGGGCAATTGACAGGGCTTCACCTAAAGTGCACAATCTGAGGGTGTTCAGCACACCCCCTGGGTGAAGGGCTCTTCTACAACTGGAATTTCACCTTGGAAGTGAGAAAAAGGAATCTAAAACTGTGTGCCCTCCTATTAACTTGAAAAAAAATTAAAAATAAAGAAATACATAAATAAAAACTCAAATTTTCTCAATATGGCTTTATCTAACTTTCTCAAGCATAATAAAATATTTGGACCTGGGAGATAATGAAAATTCAATATCTTTCAGCTCTAAATATTTTATAATTTACTTTGTAATTTCTTCTTTGACTCATCCGTTATTTATAAGAGGTTATATAAAATCCAAATATTTGCTCATCATCCATAATCATCAGAGAAATGCAAATCAAAACTACTTTGAGGCTTGGCGCCTGTGGCTCAAGCGGCTAAGGCACCAGCCACGTACACCTGAGCTGGCAGGTTCGAATCCAGCCCAGGCCCGCCAAGCAACAATGACGGCTGCAACCAAAAAATGGCCGTGCGTTGTGGTGGGCGCCTGTAATTCCAGCTACTTGGGAGGCAGGGGCGGGAGACTCGCTTGAGCCCATGAATTGGAGGTTGCTGTGAGCTGTGATGCCACAGCACTCTATCCAGGGTGACAGCTTGAGTCTCTGTCTCAAAAAAATAAAAATAAATTTTAAAAAAGCTTTCATATGAAGGCTATAACCCAACTATATAGCCCAAGAAGAAGGGGAAAGAGGGAGGGCATTTGGTGGGACCACATCTACGGTACATGTTAAATTTACTAAGTGTAGAATATAAATGTCTTAACACAATAACTAAGAAAATGTGGTGAAAGCTATGTTAACCAGTTCAATGAAAATATTTCAAATGCTATATAAATCCTGCACATTGTACTCCATGATTGCATTAATGCACACAGCTATGATTTAATTTAAAAAATCCAAATATTTGGAGGATTTTTCTATTTATTTTTCTATTGTTCAGTATAATTTCACTGTGATCAGAGATTAGTTGATCTTATGAAAGTCACTGCAACTTGGGGTTTTTTGTTTGTTTGTTTTTGAGACAGAGTCTCACTATGTTGCCCTCGGTAGAATGCCATGGTGTCACAGCTCACAGCAGCCTCCAACTCTTGGGCTTAAGCAATTCTCTTTCCTCAGCCTCCCAAGTAGCTGGAACTACAGGCACCCACACAATGCCCGGCTACTTTTTGATTGCCGTTGTCATTGTTGTTTAGCTGGCCCGGGCTGGGTTCCAACCACCACCCATGGTGTATGTGGCCGATGCCCTAACTGCTGAGCTACAGGCGCAGAGCCACACTGCAACTTGTTTTATGGCATATCTTAAGGTGAATACTGCATGTGCACTTACAAAGAATGTTGTCAAAAGACTTCAGTGGCCAACACAACAAAGACAAAAATTAACAAATGGGATTTAATTAAGCTGAAAAGCTTCCGCATAGCTAAAGACACAACAAGTAAAGCAAAAAGACAACCTTCGGAATGGGAATAGATATTTGCATGGTATGAATCTGACAAAGACCTGATAAGTAGAATCTACAGAGAACCCAAATTAATCAACAGAAAAAGAGTAAACAATCCCATCTACCACTGGGCAAGAGAAATGAAGACAGATGAATGTCTAATAAACATTTGAAAAATTGCTCATCTTCCCTGTTCATCAGAGAAATGCAAATCAAAACCACCTTGAGATATCACCTATACCCAGTGAGAATAGCCCACATCACTAAGTCTCAAAGCTGCAGGTGCTGACATAGATGTGGAGAGAAGGAAACATTTTTACACTGCTGGTTGGACTCCTTTTTGAAAGGAAATATGGAGAATCCTCAAAGAACTCAAATTAGACCTCCCATTTGATCCTGCAATCCCATTACTAGGCATCTACCCAGAAGAAAAAATGTCCTTATTATAAGGACATTTGCACTAGACTGTTTTTTTGTTTTTGTTTTTGTTTTTTTGAGAGAGAGCCTCAAGCCATTACCCTGGATAGAGTGTGGTGGCATGACAGCTCACAGCAACCTCCAATTCCTGGGCTCAAGCGAGTCTCCTGCCACCACCTCCCAAGTAGCTGGGACTACAGGCGCCTGCCACAGCGCCCGGCCATTTTTTGGTTGCAGCCATCATTGTAGTTTGGTCAAACCTGCACTAGACTGTTTAATTGCAGTTCAATTTACAATCACCAAAGTATGGAAACAACCTAAATGCCCACCAACCCAGGAATGAATTAACAAGCTGTGGTATATGTATACCATGAAATACTATTCGGCCATTTAAAAAGATGGAGACTTTACATCTTTCCTATTAACCTAGATTAAGTTGGAACACATTCTACTTAGTAAAGCATCACAAGAATCCAATGTACCCAATTCTAATATGAAAGTAGTAGATGACCTAATACAATGGGGTGTTGGGGAAGGAGGGAGCAGGTAGAGGGAAGGAGTGGGGGGCTTATGGTGTATGGCACACCTCTTGAGGGTGGGACACAATTATAAGAGGGACTTTACCTAACAAATGCAATCCGTGTAACCTAATGCTTTGTACTCTCAATGAATCCCAAACAATAAAAATTAAAAAAGAAAAAAAAAATGATGTCAAGTATCATGCTTTACAAATGTCTGTTGAGTAGATTAATCATGTTTTGAAAATATTTTATATTCTTTGGGGGGGGGATTCATTGAGGGTACAAGAAACCAGGTTACACTGATTGCATTTGTTAGGTAAAGTCCCTCTTAGAATCGTGTTTTGCCCCCCAAAAGTGTGGCACACACCAAGTCCCCAAGGAAGGAAATATTTCTTTAAGTTTGAGGAGTACTTATGAACAGAGTACTGGCTCTCAGGTTATAAACCTAATCTCTCTTTTGGTATACTGTTAGTGGTTGGGGACTATCTCCTAAATATTTTAAGGAAGTCAATAAAATTTGAAAGTTTATCTTAATACCGAATGTGTTGGATTGTATTTCCAAAGATATTGAGAATGTCTTCTGTTTTGACTTTGCATTGACCCACCCATTAAAAGGTGAATTCTAACTCCTTTCCCCCTTGAATCTGAGTGGACTGGTCTTGTGCTGGCTTTGACCAATAGAACACCTTGGGAATGATGGTGTGTTCTAGGGTTAGATCATAAAAAGTGTTGCAATTTCCATCTTACTCATGGGTATGCTCACACTTGGAGATCTGAGCCACAATCATGAAAAGACCAACTACCCTGAGGCTAACAAGCTGTGAATAAGCCAAGCCACTTACAACAGGCCATGTGTTGGTGCTCTAGTTGACTGTCTCATCTTTGAATTATCCTGTTCCAAGAACCAAGCATGAGTGGATGAGCTTTCAAATGATTCTAGCTCCAGCCACTGAGCACACATTCCATCTGAGATATCATGGAGCAGACAGTGGCTATGCCTATGGTGCCAAAACAAAAATTCCTGACCTATAGAATCTATGAAGCTAGGAATTTGAGATAAAAGAAAAGTTAATAAATTATCTGGATGTAATGGCACATGCCTATAGTACTCAGCTTGGGAGACTGAGGCAGGAAGATCAAGGAATTCAAGGCTTAGTGAGCTATGATCACATCACTGCACTCCAGCATTGGTGACAGAGTGAGACCCTGTCTCTAAAAAAATTAACATTGAGTGGACAGGACCAGGCAGTGTTCTAGGTACTTTTATGTATGTTATTTAATTTAATTCACCTACCAACTCCTTGAAATAGGTATATTCTGTCCACTGTATAGATGAAGAGACTGAGATTTAGAGAAAAGTAAGTAATTTGCATATAGTTACATAATAAATAAGGATTTGAACTTAGGTCTGTCTTTTTTTTTTTTTTATTTTTTGCAAGAGAGTCTCAAGCTGTCACCCTGTCTCTAGCATTCACCCTGTAGAATGCTGTGGCTTCATAGCTCACAGCAACCTGTAACTCAGGCTCAAGTGATCCTCTTGCCTCACTATTTTCTATTTTCTATTTTTAGTAGAGATGGGGTCTCCCTCTTGCTCAGGCTGGTCTCAAACTCGTGAACTCAAGCAATCTACCCTCTTCAGCCTCCCAGAATGCTAGGATTACAGGAGTGAGTCACTGCACCTGGCCTTTTTTTTTTTTTTTTGGACACAGAGTCTGACTTTGTCACCCTCAGTAGAGTGCAATAGTATCATAGCTCACAGCAACCTCAAATTCTTGTGCTCAGGTGATCCTCTTGCCTCAGCCTCCATATAGCTAGGACTATAGGCGCCTACCACAATGCCCAGTTATTTTTTAGAGCTGGGGTTTTGGTCTTGTTCAGAAAATATTAATAATACCTATAATAATGTTATTGTGGGGTAAAATTAGATAATATATTTAAAAATCACTTAAAGCACACAATGTTTTCAATATATGTTAGTTCCTGTTATAAAGGAGTTTTATTTTATTTTATTTTTTTGAGACAGAGTCTCGAGCTGTTGCCTTGAGTAGAGTGCCCTGGCGCCGCAGGTCACAGCAACCTCAAACTCTTGGATTTAAGTGATTCTCTTGCCTCAGCCTCCCAAGAAGCTGGGATTACAGGCACCCACCATAACACCTGGCTATTTTTTTTGTTGCAGTTGTTGTTGTTTTGACTGGCTTAGGCAGGTTCGAACCCCCCAGCATGTGGCCAGTGTATGGTGTATGTGGCCAGTCCCCTACCAACTTGAGCTACGGGCACCACCCATATAAAGGAATTTTAAATAGCTTCTTCTTTTTTTTTTTTAATCCCTTGTATTTTATTTTATTTATTTATTATTTATTTTTTTGAGACAGAGCCTCAAGCTGTCACCCTGGGTAGAGTTCCGTGGCATCACAGCTCACAGCAACCTCCAACTCCTGGGCTCAAGCGAGTCTCCTGCCTCAGCCTCCCAAGTAGCTGGGACTACAGGCACCCGCCACAAAGCCTGGCCATTTTTTGGTTGCAGCCATCATTGTTGTTTGATGGGCTAGGAATTTTAAATAGCTTCTCTGGAGTTTGCTCAGTTTATTATAGAGGGTTGTGCCGCCTGAATTAGAGTACAATAATCCACCACATTTTCATAATGTGGAGAAAATGTATGTGTTGTTTTAGTTGAACATTTAAGGCATCATTTGTGTATAAAATCTGAACATTAAGCACAGATCCCTCTTGTGCTGACAGAGCTGTGGCACCTACTCTTTGGGATTTCATCTTGATTTTCCATAGTGGAAACAACAATACAAGCTGTAACATTGGGTGTGATTTGGGCTTCTCTGGGACATGAAGGAAAAGGAGGATAGCCATTGGCATGAGGCCCTGCTGGTATTTAAGAGTCCCCTCCTGTTCTGAACTGGGTGTGGTCGTGTGAGTCTGTAATCCCAGCTACTGGGGAGGCTAAAGTGGGAGGATCGCTTGAGCAAATGACGTCAGTCTGGGCAACAACATAGCAAGACCCCTATCTCTAAAGAAAAAAAAATCCTTCTGTTTAGTCCACCAGGTCCGCTCTCAGTGCTCTAAAGAAAAGATGTACTCCTCCTATAGGATATGATCTCAGTTAGATGCCTGAGGGTCAGATTCTGGGTTAATTATTAATCATGGGGACCTTTGAATGGTGCTTTGTAGTTCACAAAGCTTTCACACACAGTATTTTATTTATTACAGTAGTCCACAAACTTTTAAGTAAGATTCTAATAATGTGCTTCTTAAAACTACAGCTTCCCTGGGAAACCGAGGCAGGTGGATTGCCTGAGCAAGAGTGAGACCCCATCTCTAAAAAATAGCCAGACATTGTGGTGGGCACCTATAATCCCAGCTACTTGGGAGGCTGAAGCAAGAGTATCACTGGAGCCCAAGAGTTTGAGGTTGTTGTGAGCTGTGACTCCACAGCAGTCTACCCAGGGTGACAGAGTGAGACTGTCTCAAAAAAGAAAAGAAAAGAAAAGGAAAAAACCTTCAGCTTCTCATGCTTCACTGTGCAGACTCTGATTCGGGAAATCTGCATTGTCATAATCACTTGAGAAAACATTTTATTGCTTAGATCTGGGAAAAAGAGGAAGGACTGACTAAAAAAACCTAGGGAATTAAAAAAGAAATAGGAATTGCATTTATTTAGTAAATCTAGTGATGCTATTTGTCTGTTTGTATTTAATGATATTTTAGGTATCTTAGCTCCCTTCTTTTGGATATCCCTGAATACAAACATTCTTTTATCATTGGTATGAACCCATGTCTAGCCAGTGCCCCCAGATGTTCTTGCTGTTTTTCCTATGATATATCTGTCATAGTCATTCCTTCATTACACTGTCCAGATTCATACCTGGATATATCGGTTAGCTTTCTCTGGGTAATAACACACCACCCTAAAATATAGTGGCTTGAAACAACAGCCATTTATTTATCCTATGATCCTAAGGGTCACTGGTTTGGGGCTGGGCTCTTCTGCTCTTTTTTTTTTTTGAGACAAAGCCTCAAGCTGTCACCCTAGAGAGAGTGCTGTGGCATCACAGCTCACGGCAACCTCCAATTCCTGGGCTCAAACGAGTCTCCTGCCTTAGCCTCCCAAGTAGCTGGGACCACAGGTGCCTGCCACAATGCCCAGCCATTTTTTTGGTTGCAGCCGTCATTGTTGTTTGGCGGGCCTGGGCTGGATTCGAACCCACCAGCTCAGGTGAATGTGGCTGGCGCCTTAGCCTGTTGAGCCACAGGCACGGAGCTGGGCTCTTCTGCTCTTGGCTGAGCTCATTCATGCATCTGGTCAGGCTGGGACAGGCTCTCATACAGTAGACTAGCCTACTCAGGAACACAGAGGCACAGTAGGGCCAAGTGCAGCCAAAGAGCAAGCCCAATGCACAGGTGCTTTTCAGATCTCTGCTACATCACCTTGGTAACATTAAATAGATAGTCCAGAGCAAGGTATATAGCCAGCCAAGATCCAGTGGGTGGAGGAATGAATATACCCTGCCTCTTTGGGCGGATCTGCCATGTCACATTACAGGGGCATGTACAGAGGGAGAATAATTGCACCCATTTTTTACATTCTACTCATTTATCATATCTCCCTCCTTGCAAGCTTTTCTGATGATACTCTTGCTGCCCCAACCCATCCTGCTTCTTGCTGCCACATACACTTTCTTTAAACACTGCTTTCATCATATTACATCCTTGTTCACAAAGCCCTAGAGGTGTCTTCTTTTCCCCACTTTATCTTCTGTAAACTCTTCTGCCTAAATTTCAAAGGTCTCCTTAAGCTAGCCTGACTTAAAAGCAGAGGCTGTACAGTACAGGAAAAAAGAACTAGCCATAGTCAGGGAAAGCTTTTATGCTAGTTCCAGCTGGCCTTTAACAAGACTTCAAAACCTCTCTGGGATTCTGTTTCTCCATCTATAAAATGAAGGAATTTGGACTTAATCTGGTGAGGTTCTTTTCAAATTTAATATTTTGGCTGAGGCTGGGCACCATGGCTCCTGCCTGTAATCCCAGCACTTCTGAAGGCCAAGGCAGGAGGATCTCTTGAGCCCTGGAGTTAGAGATCAACCGGGGCAACATTGTGAGATCCTATCTCTAAAAAAAAATATATATATATATATATATGCTGAGTATACCTATACACATCTATTTCCTGTTACTCTGCAAATAAACCCTCAACTGTAGTTAGACCAGTTTTCTTATTTTTCCATTGAACATCCCATGTTTATGTCACTCTTTGTGCTTTCATCCCCACATTTTCTCAGTCTGGCTTGCCCTTTGCTTTCTCCACTGTTTTAAATTCTGCCTGTCCCTTCCTTATCTTTAATTTCCGCCATCCGAGTTGGTACTTAATCACATTTTCTCTGCAGTAATTCCATGTTTTAATTGTTGGTCTTATCAATTAAATTATAAACTCATCAAGGGAAGAGACTGTTTCATACATCAACTGAACTCGTAGTAAGTATCAAGTAAATATTTGTAGATTAATCATCCATTTCCATCCCAGGTAATAGAAAATAGGAACTGACTGAAATATTTTAAGACAAGCAAGGAAAAGAGTGCTTGGGCAGAGGTGGAGATGGTGGTGGTGGTTGAAGAGGTGGGTATATTTGTTATGTATCCAAGGTGGCATATACTTACTAGGCTTTAGAATATATCTGCAAAAAATCTTTGCAGTCTTTCTTCTGGCCATCCATGACACTGGTTCTCCTTTGCTTATTTCCTGCAGTTTTCATCTCTTTCTTCTGTAACCTGTCACCATGACCCTGACAAAAGGTTCCTTCACCTATTCCAGTGGGGAGGAATATCGTGGCGAGTGGAAGGAGGGTGAGAAGGAGCCCTGGAGGGTATCCAGTGATGAACACTTCATTTGCAAAACAAATACATCAGAATATATTGCCAACTTTATGGATATTCATTTCCAGCCTTTCCATTATTCTGTTTTAGGGCTAAGTAAGGGAATCAGAAAATGCAATTTTTGGCTCGGCGCCTGTGGCTCAACGAGCTAAGGCGCTAGCCACGTACACCTGAGCTGGTGGGTTCAAATCCAACCCGGGTCCACTAAACAACAATGACAGCTGCAACCAAAAAATGGCCAAGCGTTGTGGCGGGTGCCTGTAGTCCCAGCTACTTGGGAGGCTGAGGCAGGAGACTCGCTTGAGCCCAGGAATTGGAGGTTGCTGTGAGCTGTGATGCCACAGCACTCTATCCTGGGTGACAGCTTGAGGCTCTGTCTCAAAAAAAATAATAATAATAAATAGTTAAAAAAAAAAAAGAAAAGAAAATGCAATTGTTAATCTAACCTCTAAGAATGAATTTTATCTTTCCACTTCTAAATTTGCAGTGTTTTAACATCATTTCTTCTTTTAGTGGTATTATTTAGGATTTTTTTTTTGTAGAGACAGAGTCTCACTTTATCACCCTCAGTGGAATGCCATGGCGTCACACAGCTCACAGCAACCTCCAACTCCTGGGCTTAGGCGATTCTCTTGCCTCAGCCTCCCAAGTAGCTGGGATTACAGGCACCCGCCACAATGCCTGGCTGTTTTTCTGTTTTTGCAGTTCGGCCGAGGCCGGGTTTGAACCCGCCACCTTCAGTATATGGGGCCGGTGCCCTACTCGATGAGCCACAGGAGCCACCGAGGAATGTTTTAAATAAATGCTAATATACCCAACAGAGTAAAATGAATTAAGTGCCCATAAATTAGAGAATACAGAATTCTTTGCAATAACTTAGTTCCAGTAAATCATAAGAAGTCATAGAAGATCTAGAAATTAGGGCCCACACTCAACAGCAAATGACATTCATTGCCTTGAATTTCCTGTGACAGTTCATTATGTTTGGAAGTATCTATTCATGGGAATAGTAAAATCTTTGTAGCTGAGACTATACAGGAAGCAATTTAACGTAGTTCTGTTTGGAAACACAGTCTAGTGACTTTAAAGTCTCATGGGTCCTGTCCTAGCAAGCAAGAACTACTCTGAGAAGACTGGAGTCTTTATGCTTATATAGGTGAAAGGCAGTTCTTGCTGTTACCAGACACATGCCTCATTCTTTTCACATTAGATCCTTGTAGCTAAAATTCTTGAGCTTTTAGAAGTTGTACAGATGTGACGTGACCTTGCTTCTTTTAGTCCCAGGCCTTTTCTCCTGCCTCCCAAATACCTTTTGTTAGAGGAGAAACTTCTAGGCCCTGCTGGGCGGTCTCTGTCCATCAAAAGAACCCCTCACATTCCGTTTGAAGGGCATGATTTCTCCGTCAGCCTCTTGCTCTGTTTTCTGGTCAGTTCAGTGGGTCAGCAAAACCCTATTGACATAACAAAGCTCAAACCAGTGCTGCTGGTCAGTCTGTTAGTAGTTTCCTGGTGCCAATGAGTAATTCTTTTTTTTCAGAGAGGCAACATAGGTAAATGTTTGAGGGCTTTAACATAGCCTGCCTGATGCATTTATATTCTTCCTTTACCACTTATCCTCTGTGATCTTGAGTAAATTGTTTAGCTTATCCTTGCCTGAATTTTCCTATCTATAAAATGGGAATAAAAATAGTACTGTGCCTACCTCAAAGTTATCATGAGAATTAAATAAGACAATAAATACAAAATGCTTAGAGGAATGGCTGGCACATAGTAAAGGCACTATAAACATTAGCTGTTGTTATTTTTAAGTCCTTTCTTATTATTCATACTTGGAGTGACCTGCTCCATATTGGATGGTTTTGACTTAAGATGGGAAGGCCCTAGGAGGTGCATCTCTTCTTTCCTTTGTGGATAGAATAACAGAAGATAAGGGATGCTAGGTTAGTGAGAAGGGACCCTGAAGCTGCCCCATTCCAACCCAATACCTGTCATTCTGTTTGCTCAGGTCGCAGACATGGTTTTGGCCAACTGATGTTCGCAGATGGTGGCACCTACCTGGGTCATTTTGAGAATGGGCTCTTTAATGGCTTTGGGGTACTGACCTTCTCAGATGGCTCAAGGTGGGTATAAAGTCATTCCTTTTTCAGTGCTAAACGGGGGAGGCTGTGATTAAAATGGAGCATTGGTATATAACAGTCAACTCTAAGCTTGACCCAGTCCCTACAAAACACAGACAAGGAGTAAGCAGTTTTTTTAATTTTAATTTTTTATTTTTTTGTAGAGACAGAGTCTCACTTTATCACCATCAGTAGAGTGCTGGGGCATCACACAGCTCACAGCAACCTCTAGCTCCTGGGCTTAGGCGATTCTCTTGCCTCAGCCTCCCAAGTAGCTGGGACTACAGGCGCCCGCCACAATGCCCGGCTATTTTTCTGTTTTGCAGTTCAGCCGAGGCCGGGTTTGAACCCACCACCTTCAGTATATGGGGCTGGCGCCCTACTCAATGAGCCACAGGCGCCACCCATTCATTGGCTATTTTTAAAACAGATCTAAGATTTGAAATGTCAAGGAGGTGAGTAACCTTTCACCCCATCTCCATTCACTTTTTATCTTCTGTCCTTAAGATTAGGACATCATATCATGTACTCTCTGACCTTTTTTGCTGGTTGAGAATGGGTGGGTGGGCTCGGTGCCTGTGGCTCAACAGGCTAAGGCACCAGCCACATACACCTGAGCTGGCGAGTTTGAATCCAGTCTGGGCCCACCAAACAATTACGGCTGCAACCAAAACAATTACGGCCCGGCATTGTGGCGGGTACCTGTAGTCCCAGCTATTTGGGAGGTGGAGGGAGGAGACTCTCTTGAGCCCAAGAATTGGAGGTTGCTGTGAGCTGTGAAGCCACAGCACTCTATCCAGGGTGACAGCTTGAGGCTCTGTTTCAAAAAAAAAAGAGAATGGGTGGTTGGAGCTATGAGGCAATCAGAATCAACTTCGCTCCCAGACATTATTAAGTAACATATTACTGGCAGCTGCTTGATTCAGTTAACCTAAACAGTTAACTTCCCACTTGGGTAACTTCTCCGTGTTTCTGCAGGTATGAGGGAGAGTTTGCCCAGGGCAAGTTTAATGGCGTTGGAGTCTTCATTCGACATGACAACATGACCTTTGAGGGGGAATTTAAAAATGGCAGAGTAGATGGTTTGGGTAAGTTGCAAGCTAACAGAATGGGTGACGTAGGTGAGCACAATATAGGTAGAAACAGCAGTCCTCAACCTTTTTGGCACCAAGGACTGGTTTCATGGAAGATAATTTTCCTGTGGAACAGGGGGTAGGGGATGGTTTTGATATGAGTCTGTAAGCAATTGATTATTATGGTCTCCATGCAGTCAAACCTCTCTGCTAATGATAATCTGTATTTGCAGCTGCACCCCAGCACTAGCTTGACTGCCTCAGCTCCACCGCCAGATCATCAGGCATTACATTCTCATAAGGAGCCTACAACCTAGATCCCTCACATGTGTATAAACCCCATGTTTATACTGGGGTTTTTGCTCCTATGAGAATCTAATGTGGCTGCTGATCTGACAGGCGGAGAACTTAGGTGGTGACGTGAGCCCTGGGGAGTGGCTGTAAATACAGAAGAAGCTTCCCTCACTCACCTGCTGCTCACCTCCTGCTGTGCAGCCCGGTTCCTAACAGGCTGTGTACTGGAACTGGTCCACAGTCTGGGGATTGGGAACCACAGAGTGGATATATACCTTCTTAGTTTTAATTCTTCAATGGATGTCCAGCAATTGATAGTGATCATGCCCTAATGCCTGTCCACTGAACTCACCAACAGAGTACTCCTGAACGGAGCTATGGGTTTCTCTCTTCTTTGGTATATGTATGTCAAGCAGATCTCTGAGATATTAATGCCATTGTCCCTCCCTGTTTTCTTTTTCCTTTTTTTTTTTTTGGAGATAGAGTCTCATTCTGTCACCCTTGGTAGAGTGAAATGGTATCACAACTCACAACAACCTCAAACTCTTGGGCTTAACTGATTCTCTTGCCTCAGCCTCCCAAGTAGCTGGGACTACAGGTGCCCGCCACAATACCTGGCTATTTTTTTTTTTTTTTTTTTTTTGCGGTTTTTGGCCGGAGCTGGGCCTGAACCCGCCACCTCCGGCATATGGGGTCGGCGCCCTACTCCTTTGAGCTACAGGCACCGCCTGGCTATTTTTTTATTGTTGCAGTTGTCATTGTTCTTTTAGCAGGCCCAGGCCAGGTTCGAACCTGCCTGCCTCGGTGTAGGTGGCTGGCACCCTAACCACAGATACGAGCATCGAGCCATTCCCTGTTTTCTCTGTCTTCCTCAAAGGCCTGCTGACTTTCCCTGATGGTTCTCATGGAATACCCCGCAATGAAGGTCTTTTTGAGAACAACAAGCTGCTGCGGCGTGAGAAGTGTTCTGCAGTCGTCCAGCGGGCCCAGAGTGCCTCCAAGTCAGCCAGAAACCTCACTGCCTGATGGGGCACTGGGCACCAGCTGACAAGTATTGGGTAAAGCCAGCACTTCTGTTGTTGATTCAAGATAAACTAATGAACCAGATCTGAGATGAGATGACAATGACCATGGAGCAGAAGCCTGTGATGCACTCTGTCACCTGCCAATCAGGAATTCGATCATGGAAGAGAGCTGAGGATTCTGGCCCACAGACCCTGCGGTAGTTGTTAGCACCTGTGTCTTTCCCTGACCCTATTTGCTAGAGGATAGATGAGCTGCCTTTTCTTATTGATTCTCTGTTCCTAAGGCCTTGGGTTACCCAATGTCTTCTGTAGCCCTCCAATTCCTTGGGATGGCCAGCATCTGCTGCGGCCTTATGCTTTCTTTTCTGCCAAGTAATACGGGGTTTCTTCATTCTGCCTACATTTGAGGTAGATGATCCTAGCCCCAAATTAGGACCAGTGCTTGTGCTACCATGGAGAAATAAGGAAAATAGTAAGGGTGGCTTAAACAGTATTGTAGCCCTGTGAAAGTCAAGGCCAGATGTTTTCCATACCCTGCATTCACTGCTGGTTGGAATCATGACTCCAGGCTTCCACTTTGTCATTTGTCCCTTCTTATTCCCACAGGAAGGATTTTGTAAATGCTGTTTCCTTCTCCCTTGACTTTATAAGCTGTCTTCCTTCACTGAGTTACAGCAGATAATCCTTATTTGTGCCTCTCTCCTTCCTTAGATGTGGGACAAGAAAGAAAGTGATGTAAATAGTAATCTTATACCTTGTATCCATGACTTACTCCAGGGCAGAATATTAGGGCCACTTCTGGAGTGAGCTGAGTCTGTAAAGGTGGCCTGGACTGACATAGTTCCTTCTCAGTGGACCAGAAGATCAGACTCACCTCAGCCCCTGGGTAGGGTGGTGGAATTGGATCCCGTAGGAGTGTGGGGACCTAAAAGAGGATTTGGCTTCTTGCACTTGGTGCACTGTAACTCTTCTACCGTGAGCCTTGACTGTCAGGCCTGGGGTCAAAGCTTGGCTGACAGGATCCCTACACAGTCCATTACGGAGGCCCCCAGTTACCCTGTCACCCAAACATGGCCCCAGACCCTCATCCTCACCCTGAGTGTCAAAAGCAGATTGTGGTGGAAGTTATAGCCGTGTGCCTCTATTTATTCTCTGAATTGTACTATAGAAACAAGTGTTTTGAAGAATAAACAAATCACCAGAACTGCCTATACCTAGTTTTCCTGACTTTCTGGCCCTCCATCCGGCCCTCCATCCTTATGAACATTAATCTGTTTGCTGTTTCTTGAAGTTAATCAGGAATCAGGGGCTTGGAACTGACCCTGTATACTTTGAACATAATATCATCTAATTTTCAAAATCTCTATGGAGTTAGAGAGTTGGAGGTATAAAGTTTTTTTTTTCTTTTTTTGAGACAGTCTTACTCTGTCATCCTGGGTAGAGTGTTGTGCCATCATAGCTCACAGCAACCTCAAACTCCTGGGCTTGAGCAATCCTCTTGCTTCAGTTTCCCCAGTAGTTGGAAGTAGAGGTGCCCACCACAACAGTTGGGTCATTTTTCTATTTTAGTAGAGACAGGGTCTCACTCTTGCTCAGGTTGATCTCAGAGCTCCTCGACCTCCAAGAGTGCTACCGTGCCTGTCCCAAAGAAGCTGAGGTTTCCCAAACTAATAAGGACCTCTAGAGCTGGGTGGGATATGTGTTCCTTCTAATACCAACTCCCACTGTGTAATGGGCTCCTCTCACCTTGAGCATCAGAGTGGCTAAGTCCTGAGAACTGTTACTGTCAGATGTCATAAGTTACCACTGGAAAGTCAGCTCCTGCCTGGGTTCCCTTTTTCTGCAATGAATAGAGCAGTGGAACATTCACCTGCCAGGCTAAACCTTTAAATGCATGTTCTTGTTCAGTCCTCACTATAGACCTGATAGGACGGTGCTGTCCTCATCCCTGCATTCCAGATGAGACCCAGGGAAAAAAGTTAGATAGTCCCTCCAAGGCCCTGTAGACTCTAAGGGACAGGTCCAAGAGATCCAAGAACTTAAGCCCAGATACTGTGCTCTTACCCAGTTCAGCACCCTGCCTTCCTGACCCTAACTTTTCCTTCCAGCCCTAAACCTGGTTCTCTTCTGAGACCAACTCCTCTGGAAATCATCTGTGAGAGGACTCAGGAACAAAACTCAAGTTTCAGTGCCATCCAGATGCCTGGTTGTAATTGAAGGTTGAGATCTTTTATGTTATCTCTGCTGGCCTCTGCCCTAAATAAAGATCTATTTACCTCTCTTTTTGGCCTTACACTTTCTTGATAATGAGTAATTTTAAAAAATATATCTCAGTTTTTCTGTCATTAGATATCACTGAAAAGGGGTTAAACATTTTGGGGAAAGCAGCTTTTTTTATTAAAATGCTAAGTATTTCTAAATATATATAGTTTTATTGAGACAGAGTCCCACTCCATCAGCCATTGGCTGCAGTGACTCACTGTAGCATCAAACTTCCAGGCTCAAGTGATCCTCTGGCCTCAGCCTCCTGAGTAGCTGGGACTGCAGATGTCCCACCATGTACAATTAATAAATATCTCAATTGCTCTCTCTCTCTTTTTTTTTTTTTTTTGAGACAAAATCTCACTTTGTTGCCCTCGTGTGTAGAGAGCCATGTCATCATAGCTCACAGCAACCTCAAACTCTTGGGCTCAAGCGATTCTCTTGTTTCAGTGTCCTGAGTAGCTGGGACTACAGATGCCTGCCACAATGCCCAGCTATTTTTAGAAACAGGGTCTTGCTGTAGTGGGGCTGGTCTCGAACATGGGAGCTCAGGCAATCCACCCACCTTGGCCTCCCAGAGTGCTATGATTAGTCATGAGCCACTGTGCCTGGCCACATTTGCTCTCTTTTGCCTCTTACATTTTTTCCAAGATCCACTAATATAATACCTGTTTGCTTGGAATTGTTAGGCCTCTCTCAGAGGTGGGAAAAGGCAGACCATGAGAACTCAACTGCCTCTAGAAAGGTTCTTGACATCTGGCCAGGAAACCTGAATGGCCCTGGAGTGTCCCTCTGCACAGAGCCATACTAGTTTTACTTATTAAACTTTATTTATTTATTTATTTGTTTGTTTTTATTGTTGGGGATTCATTGAGGGTACAAGAAACCATGTTACACTGGTTGCATTTGTTTAAACTATTATAGTAACAAAGTGATCATTATTTTATTATTTTATTTATTTTTACACAGAACTATAGTATAGAAGGAAAAGTGACTTTTTTTAAATAATAAAAGCCAAGTGTCTGTAGGCAGGATGACCCTGTCTCCGGCTCAGTACCCCTCCCTAATATTTCGGCCCTGGGTGAGCCAAAATAGTTGGGAATGCAACATTTAGCCACCAGGTGTCACTATTTACCAATCTGACAAGCCATTGGGCTGTCTGCACTAAAGGTTACAATCAAGGCTAGAGGTAAGAATGTGGGATGAATGAAAATAGATTTAGGAAAGGGCGTTGTGGCTAGAATGCAGCTTTGGGGAGGCTTTCAAAGACTCATCACACCTTCCTGATCAATTTTCTAACTTACTGCTTTTTCTGGAAGGAGTCAGAACTTAGGTTCTTAGGAGTATCCCTGGCTCACAGCTCCATTGTGCTAGACTCAGGTTTGTAGCCCCAAGTCTAAATAGTTACCGCTCAGTAAAATAAATTCCCTTAGTGTGCTCAGTTGCACCTTTGCCCTTCCTTCTGGCTCCTGGCCAGGACATAGGAAAGCATCCACAGTGGAAAGGCTGGTATGAAGTTAAAATTGCTCCTTCCCAGTCTAAAGATTAAAGACTAGGAAGAGCATGTCAAGAAACAGAGTTTGGGATTAGAAAGCGTGAAGTCATGGGGCAGTGAGAATAGGAAATGCACATGGGCTTGCCTAGTGGAAGGCTACCTGGAGGACAGAAGTAGGCCAGGGAGCCTCTACTCCTAATCCCCTCCCACCCCCATGCTCCTTTTCAGGCTGCAGCATGACATAGGAAGCTGAGATGGGCTCAGGTCGGCCATGGACCCTGCTTGCCCTCAGAGCCATCCGTTGCTGGTGAAATCCACACGCAGTGCCTCCTCTTCTGTGGGGCTCAGCTCCTGCAGAGGGGCACGGCAGGGGCCTCCATAGAAGCCAAACCAGTCCATGGTTTTCTTCAGCCCTGGGATCCCAAAGCGCCGGGTCACCTGAGAAGTGGAGCCTGTTAGACTAGGGGATCCCCCTGCATACAGAAAGTCGGAATTCTGACCCTCCTCCCCCAGTAGCTACCAAATCTATGGCTCTCAGGGTAGACTGGGAATCCAGATTTAGAGATCAGAATGCAGATGAGTAATATTAAAGTGCAAAAATGTCAGATTAAGTAAGGAATGTGCCTCCTTTGGTTTTGAGAGAAAAATCTGTCCAACAGGGAGGAGAATGGCATTCAGTCCTCAAGCCAGGATGGAAGAAAGCAGAAAGGCTGCAGGTCAGGGCACTTGGGCTTCACCAGTCTGCAGCCCTGCTCCCTGGAAACTCTAAATGCTCCCACGGGAGAAACGATGCATTGCTGTCCAAAGAAATTTTGTTGTGTAATCATGTATTATTTGCTTGTTATCTTTGAGTCAGTTCTCTTGTCTGAAAAATGAGGGGGTTGAACAACATGATCTCTAAAGCTTTTTCCATTACAATGGGGACCTAAAGCTATTGTCATAATTTTAGAAATGCATAGACTTTTACAAGGTAAATGCAGCATCAAGTTTCTTTGCTTTTGGTATAACAACTGGTTATCTCCTGCTGATCAGAAGTGTTAGGTGAATCTTTGACTACCTAAAAACTAGGAAAGTAATTCTTCCTTAACACAGTTTATTTGGAGGGAACTAAAACCTTAAAAGTATGAGCTTCATGAAGGGTAAAAACAATAAGTTGTTAAGGGTAAAAAGGTCAGGACCCATTGATGAAAGATTGACTATTAACTATTCACCACTAGAGGACAGTACGGTTTAGCAAGTAGGGAATTTTTTCTTGGAATGGGTAGTAAGCCACCCTCCTCCAGATACAGCCTGGCCTTTTTACTTGAAACCTGAGTAGGTGGGAAGAGGGGAGAGAAAGGAAACAAGAGGTACCTAGAGAAAAGCTTGCTCCTATCCTGAGTTTCTGAAGATCTCCGGCATGCCCCCACTCCAGACCCTGGGAATATGTTGAATGCTTTGGAGGTAAAGACTACAGAAAGTCCTAAATATAGCTGGGGCAGGAGGCAGGGTGGTGGTGGGGGGCAGTAGGAGGAGGACATTGTGTTCAACCAGGGCAGGGCAATAGAGTGACATCGAGCTGCTCCCAGCGTGTTTGAGTGTATAGCACAGGCAGCAGAAAGATGTTCCAGGCATTTCTGAGTGCATGCCCAGAGCTGGCACAGGAGAGAGCATGGAATGAACGGTGAGGCGGGATACGGGAAAGTGGGATGACACACAGAGCTAGGACAGCAGCTCGGCATCCTCTCCTCCCCAGGGGCAGCCCCAGCTGCTTAGTCTGTGAGACACCAACAAATAGAGATATCACAAGGGCCAAATACAAAAAACACTGCTAATATTAGACCAGTTCCCAGAAGCCCTGAAAGCTCCTCTTTTTCCTGTCCTGGTAGCATGTAGTTCCTGGATCTTCTTTTACAGGTAGATGGCAGTGGGAAAGTAGAGGTCCCACTGGAATGTCCGGTATCCACAGGACAGCCTGTGCCCTGGTGGCCTCAGGTGAAAGACCCTCCTTTCTGCATGTTCTTATGGCCTATTTATAGAGTGTCTGGGTCCCAGGAGAGCTTTCACATCCAGGGAGACTTATGCTTTTCCTTTTTCTAAATCTGGGTTAATCTGCCCAAGGTCAGGATGCAAGCTGTGCAGGAGATCTAGAGCCCACCCACCGCTTTACCGGAACAAAACATTGTTGCCGGGTGCCTCAGGCAGCCTGGGACTGTGGGCAGGCTAGAGATGGAAAACTCATGGGGATGCCAAAAAAACTCAATAATCAAGATAAAATTTCAATGCTTTTCTTTCTTTTTTTTCTTTTCTTTTTTTTTTTTTTTTGAGACTGCGTCTCATTCAGTTGCCAGGCTAGAGTGCAGTGCAGTGGCATCATCATAGCTCACTGCAGCCTCCAAATCCTGGGTTCAAATGATCCTCCTGCCTCAGCCTCCTGAGTAGCTAGGACTACAGGTGCATGCCATCACACTTGGTTAGTTTTTTAGCTTTTTGTAGAGACAGGGTCTTGCTATTTCCTAGGCCAGTGTTGTGCTCCTTGCCTCAAGTGATCCTCCTGCTTTGCTCTTCCAAAGTAGGAGTACAGGCATGAGACATCACACCACACCTCAATGCAATATTTTTTTAAAAAATCAAAATCAAGCCTTTCGGTTGGAGACCCCACCTTCCAGTAATTAACCAAAATGACAGACACAAAGGAAAGAGGAGAGGCACCTGATACATGTTCTCTGGGCCTTTTAGAAAACACGCAGTTGTTCCTTTGGCCACATATATGTGAATCTACAAGAAAGGTAATGTTGTAGACATCAAGGGAATGGGTACTATTCAAAAAGGCAAGCCAGGGCAGCGCCTGTGGCTCAAAGGAGTAGGGCACTGGCCCCATATGCCGGAAGTGGCCGGTTCAAACCCAGCCCGGGCCAAAAACTGTAAAAAAAAAAAAAAAGGCATGCCACAAAAATATTACCTTGGCACAACTGGACGAATCTACAGTGTTACCCAGCATGCTATTGGCATTGTTGTAAACAAACAAGTTAAGGGCAAGATTCTTGCCAAGAGGATTAATGTTCCTATTGAGCATATTAAGTACTCTAGAAGCTGAGATAGCTTCCTGAAATGTGAAGGAAAATGATCAGAAAAAGAAGGAAGCCAAAAAGAAAGGTGCCTGGGTTCAACTGAAGTGCCAGCCTGCTCCAGCCAGAGAAGCCCACTTTGTGAGAACTAATGGAAAGGAGCCTGAGCTCCTGCAACCCCTTCCCTAAGAATTCATGGCATAATAGGCATATAACACAGCACACAGGAGAAACAAAGGAACCGTGATATTAGGTGCTGGAACCTATTTATTCCCCATGAATTCATGGCATAATAATCATGCAATGCTTTGTCACATTCAATGGCAAGGTGCCTCCCTGAGCTATTGGAACCTTTTCCATTATGAATTCATGGCATAATAGATATTAAAAATAATAGCCTAGTACTACTGTAAAAGCATTTCTTGTCATTCAATAAAAGTGTGGTATTGTTTTCCCCAACAAACTATTAAAGCACATTTTAATAGTGTCCTAAAATAAAAAAATCAAAATCAAGTAAAAAAAAGCCATGAGGAGCAAAGTTTTAAATAAAAACAGGATCTCATAGCTGTGCCCTGCAACATTATAGGCAGGTGAAAGTAAGCATGTCTCTATATTTATTTATTTATTTATTTATTTATCTATTTATTTTGAGACAGAGCCTCAAGCTGTCACCCTGAATAGAGTGCTGTGGCATCACAGCTGACAGCAACCTCCAATTCCTGGCTCAAGCGATTCTCCTGCCTCCGCCTCCCAACTAACAGGGACTACAGGCGCCCACCACAACGCTCGGCCATTTTTTGGTTGCAGCCGTCATTGTTGTTTGGCAGGACCGGGCTGGATTCGAACCCGCCAGCTCAGGTGTACATGGCTGGCGCCTTAGCCCATTGAGCCACAGGCGCCAAGCCTCTATATTTATTTTTTGATGGTTAATTTTTTTCTAGAAGTAGATTTGGACAAGTATGCTTTGATGAATTTGCTTCCATTAAAGCCAGGAAAGTAAAGTTATATTTAATTTTGTTTTGGTATAAATAAAATAATGCTGTTTTAATACCTACTTTTCAATTTTTCAAAAGATCTACTTTGATGTTATGAGGAGAAAAAAAAAATCACCATTTAGGGTGGTGCCTGTGGCTCAGTGAGTGGGGCGCCAGCCCTATATACCAAAGGTGGCGGGTTTGATCCTGGCCCCAGCCAAACTGTAACAAAAAAATAGCCAGGCATTGTGGTGGGTGCCTGTAGTCCCTGCTACTTGTGAGGCTAAGGCAAGAGAATTGACTAAGCCCAAGAGCTGGAGATTGGTGTGAGTTGTGATGCCATGGCACTCTACCGAGGGTGATAAAATGAAACTCTATCTCTAAAAAATATATATATATAGAGAGAGAGAGTATATTTTTATACAGTATATATATATACACACTATAATATACTGTAAGTGTTTAGAAAAATACTTATAGTTTCCACTTTCAGGAAGATAGAGTAGATTTACTTGTCTTTTTTTTTTTAGACAGAGTCTCACTATGTCACCCTCAGTAGAGTGCTGTGGCATCACAGCTCACAGCAACCTAAAACTCTTGGGCTTAAGTGATTCTCTTGCCTCAGCCTCCCGAGTAGCTGGGACTACAGGTACCTGCCACATGCCCAGCTATTTTTGTTGCAATTGTCATTGTTGTTTAGCTGGCCCAGATCAAAACCGCCACCCTCGGTGTATGTGGCAGGCGCCGTAACCTCTGTGCTTCAGGCGCTGAGCCTATTTACTTGTCCTTATTCTTCCCAATAAGTGCAACCAGAAGATCTAATTAAATGGACACTTAATGTTTAAAGATTGAAAGATAACACGGTGAAGATGTCAATTTTCCTGAGATTGGTACACAGGTTTAACACTCCTATCAAAGTGTCAATAAGACTTTTTCGTAGATATAGACAAATTATTCTGAAATGCATATGAAAAGTGTAGTAATTAGACTAGCTAAAACAATTTTGAAGGGAAAACAGAACAAAGTGGGAGGAATCCGTCTATCAGATTTTTTTTTTTTTTTTGAGACAGCCTCAAGCTGTCACCCTGGATAGAGTGCTGTGGCATCATAGCTCACAGCAACCTCCAATTCCTGGGCTGAAGTGAGTCTCTTGCCTCCGCCTCCCAAGTAGCTGGGACTACAGGTGCCCGCTACAACGCCCAGCCCTTTTGTTGTTGTTGTTGTAGCCATCATTGTTGTTTGGCGGTTGTGGGCTGGATTCGAACCTGCCAGCTCAGGTGTACGTGGCTGGTGCCTTAGCCCGTTGAGCCACAGGTGCCGAGCTTGTCTACCAGATTTTTTTTTTTTTTTTTTGAGACAGAGCCTCAAGCTGTCACCCTGGATAGAATGCTGTGGCATCACAGCTCACAGCAACCTCCAATTCCCGGGCTCAAGCGAGTCTCCTGCCTCTGCTTCCCAAGTAGCTGGGAATACAGGCACCTGCCACAAGGCCAGGCCATTTTTAGGTTGCAGCCGTCATTGTTGTTTGGCAGGCCCAGGCTGGA
>CAUYON010106800.1:0-30776 GCA_963573935.1 Arctocebus calabarensis | reverse complement strand
GAATAAAATTCAATTACACAGCACCTTAGATAGACTTTATGATCTGTTCCTTGACTCTGTGCCTTCAGACCATGTTTTCCTTGTCTGGACAATAATTCCCCAATGTCATAATTTTAGTTCACTTTTTTTTTTTTTTTTTTTGAGACAGAGCCTCAGCTGTCACCCTGGATAGAGTGCTGTGGCATCACATTTCCCAGTAACCTCCAATTCCGAGGCTCAAGTGAGTCTCCTGCCTCCGCCTCCCAAGTAGCTGGGATTACAGGTGCCCACCACAACACCCAGGCATTTTTTGGTTGTAGCCGTCATTGTTTGGTGGGCCCGGGCTGGATTTGAACCCACCAGCTCAGGTGTACGTGGCTGATACCTTAGCCCATTGAGCCATAGGCACAGAGCCTTAGTTCACTTTTAATTACCTCAAATGTTACCCCCCTCCAAGGAAATCCTCTTTAAATGCCATTCCCCAAATTTTATATGGCTTCATCTGCCAGCACTTGAACTAACTGCCTCTTCATTTTAACTGTCTTTCTGCTAGACTACATTCTCTAAATCAAGATCATTGCTTCCTATTGCCTTACATACCCCAAATCAGACAATAAATGCTTACCAAATTAATGAAGCAAGGATATCTTTCGTCTCTCCCTACCCCCTCTTTCTTATCTTCCACTTTTCTGGAGAATAAAATTCAAAGTCTGGTAGAGTACCAGGCATATAAAAAAACAATTATAAATCCAGGTAATAATTGCTAAAAGAAGAGTATTAGTTTTGATGTGTTTTTGATGTAAACTTTAGAATTGAGTTTTTTTTCCTTTTATTTTTTTGACAAAGAGCTTGTATGTCATCTTTTGGGCTAAGGGGAAACAAGCTGAGGACTAATGTGATCACATTAGCTCTTTGCAGTTTGGGGGCTTTTTAACTTTCAGATTAATATTAGGGTACAGCTTCTGGAACAAGATGGCGGCTGAGTAACAGCTTTCTTGCAACTGGGCACAGTTAGACTGGGGAGAGAAGACTTCAGGCATCTCTGAGTGGTAGGATCTGCCCAGAAACATCCCTCTGGGGAAACAAGGACACAGCGTGAGACTTCTGGACCCCCTGAGGAAGGCAAAAACAGTAGAGATCTGACAAGTGGTTACGTGTGTTTGTTGGGTCTAATCCTGCTGGCAGCTGTAGGTTCAGCAGCAGTGAGGTTGCAAACTGGAAAGGCCTTACCTATGAGCTGTTTGGGGGTTTTTTGGACTTGGCACTCAGTTGAACTAACTTGGGAGAACTCAGGCAAGAGTGTGAAGGTCTTTAAGTGATGTCTAGAGCCCCAGACTGAGCCATCGAGTCAGACAGAGCTACCAGTGTTTGGTTGTGGGCTGTGTGCAGCCATTGTGGGAGAACTGCCCCAGCAAGCTCCACCCTCAGGATCACAAAACAAGCATTGGGTAGAAGTGAGTAATCTAGTGACTGAGCAGCCTAAAGTTGGGGACTGAGAAGCCTCAGGGGCATAGGGTGAGACTGGTTTGGCACACTGGGTAAGTGGATAGCCACTTAAGGAGTGATCCCAGCCACAAGCGCTTTCCTGATTCAATCTTGTTACTCATTATTGGGATAGTCAGGTTTTCCATTTTTCCTGGTTCAATCTTTTTTTTTTTGGCCAGGGCTGGGTCTGAACCCACCACCTCCAGCATATGAGGTTGGTGCCCTACTCCTTTGAGCCACAGGTGCTGCCCCCCTGGTTCAATCTTGATAGGTTGTATGCTACCAGTATTTTATGCATTTTCTTTAGGTTTTCTAGTTTGTGAGCATATATTGTTTTTAATAGCCTCTGATAATCTTTCATATTTCTGTGGTATCAGTTGTAATGTGTGCTTATTTATTTCTGATTTTTTAAATTTGGGTTCCCTCTCTTCATTTATTGGTTCCTCTAAGTAGTAATTTATCAATTTTGTTTACCTTTTTGAAGAACAATATTTTCATTTTGTTGATCCTGTTGATCACTATTTCATTTAGTTTTGCTGTTATTATTGTTATTCCTTTCCCTCTGCTAATTTTGGGACTGTTTTGTACTTGCTTTTCTTCTTTCTTGAGGTGCATTAAATTTTTTTTTAAAATTTATAATCTTTCTACTTTTTGGATGTAGGCATTTGGTGCTATGAACTTCCCTTTTAGCACTGTTCTTACTGTATCTGACAAGTTTCATGTGCTATGTTTCCATTTTTATTTGTTTCAAAATATTTTCAAATTTCAGTCTTAATTTCTTCATAGGTAAGTCAGAATATTTTGTTTATTTTCCATATATTTGTATAGTTTGTATAGTTTCCAAATTTCCTCTTTATATTGATTTTTACTTTTATTCCACTGTGGTCTGAGAAAACACTTGATAGGACTTCAAGTTTTAAAAGTGTGTTGAGACTTGTTTTGTTTCCTAAAATACAGATGGGCTATATTGTAGTGATAACAAGAATATGTATTCTGAAGCTGTTGGGTAGAATTCTCTGTAAATGTCTGATAAGTTCATTTGGTCTAACATTTATTTATATAAGTCAAATATTTCTTTGTTGATTTTTCTGTCTAGATGATTTGTCTAATGCTATGAGTAGGTTGTTGGAGTCCTCCACTATTATTGTCTTGCTGTCAGCAAATGTCTCTCTCCCCTCTCTGTCTTCTCTCTCTCTCTCTCTGCATAGTAATATGTGGTCTTCTACTAGTATTCAATTATATATATGTTAAAATACATACATATTTAAAATTTTCACATCATCTTGCTTAATCCCTTTATTATATGATAACTTTCTTTCTCTTTAACTTTTTGACTTAAAGTCTGCTTTATCTGATGTAGCTACTCCTACTTACATTGGGTTTCTCTTTATATGTAATATCATTTTCCATTCCTTTATTTTTAGTCTGTATGTGTCTTCACAGACATAGTGAGTTTCTTGTAATTAACATTACAAGGTCAGAAAATTAGGTTTGTGAACTCATCCTAGAAAAAGTGCTACATACACTATTACTAAATATCACTATGTTCATTCTTTGAAGTACTCCCCTTGGGCAACTATGCACCAACACCAGTGCCTAGTCCACCCATCAAAGCAATTTTGGAATTCTTTTTCTGGAATGGCCTTCAGAGCTATAATCATATGAAGTCTAACAAGTCATGAACTAGCCTAGAAAAAAATACTTTTAAGGGTGGACTAAGTGCTAGTGTCAGTGCACAGGTTCCTAAGGGGGATACTTTGAAGGTGACTGAATGATATTCAGCAATGGGGTATGTAGCACTTTTTCTAGAGTGGCTTCACAAATTTAATTGTCAGATCTTATATGATGACAGCTTTGATGGCCATTATAGCAAACGAGTTCCAAAATTGCTTTGAAGGGTAAACTAGGCATTAGCATCAGTGCATCACTTTCTAAGGTGACTGTAGTGATATTCAGGATCAGTTTGTGAACTTAATTGTCCGACCTTGTATAGTTGGATCATAGTTTCTTATCCATGTACTTCTGTGATTGCTTTACCAGTTAGTTTAGCACTTTCCTATGTTTTCATGATGACAAAAGGCTTTCATGTTTAGAATTCCTTTGAAAATTGTTTGTGAAGCTGGTCTAGTAGTGATAAATTCCCTCAGCATTTGCTTCTATAGGAAAGACTATTTCTCCTTCATTTATGAAGGTTAGTCTCGCTGGATGTAGAATTCTTTACTGCCAGTTTTCTTGTTTCAGCATTTTAAATATATCATCCCATTCTATTTGGGCCTGTAAGGTTTTTGCTGTTAGTTTAATGGGGTTTACTTTATAGATGACAAAATGCTTTTCTTCACTAATTTTAGAGTTTAGAATTCATCTTTTTTTTTTTTTTCATTTTGACTAAGATAGTCTTATCATAATGTGATATAGCAAAGTCCTTTTAGCATTCTATATCTGGGGATTAGTAGGCTTCCTGTGTCTCTTATTAGACTGGGGAAGTTTTCATCTATTATTTCCTCAAATAGGGTTTCTATTTCTTTCAACTTTTTTATCATCAGGAATACCAATAATTTGTGAATTTGGTTGATTTATGTAGTCACAAATGTCTTAAAGGCTTTATTAATTCTTTTAAATTTTATTTTCTTTATTTTTTCTGAATGGATTATTTCAAAAGACTTGTCTTCAAATTCTAAAATGTTCCCTCTGTTTGCTTTAGTCTGTTGTTGTAACTTTCAAATATATTTTATATTTTCTTCAATAAGTTTTTCAGTTCCAGAATTTATTTTTTAAGATCTCTTTTGTGAATTTCTCATTAACATTTCTTACTCTTTATTAATAAGTAAATACATTAGTTTATTAATTAATATTTTATTTATAATCTTTTTCTTGAAGGTGTGACTATGGTTTTGATTGGATAGAGCCTTTTGGTTTTGCTTCTCCGTGCATACAGTAAGGAAGACTGTATGATTTCTTTGACGATGAACAATATTATTGTAGTTGTGCTTTCCTTGTTGTGTTAGGATGTGATTATTAGTGAGGCTGTGGTACTGGAGACTGGGAGGCCAGATGGGCCCATCTTTAGTCAGTGCTAGTGATGGCAGGTTAAGCATGTCTATCCCTGTGCTCTGGGGAAGTGTAAGCTGGCACCTGTGTTGGTGGTCCCAGGTGGGCTGATTCATGGGTTGTAGCAGCAATGTACTAGGCAGATCAGAAAGTTCTTGAGGTCTTGGGAAGCTGGTTTGCCATGGGTGATAGGTATAGTAATTGTGGTAAATGCTCTTTTTGATTCCAAGCACTGTGTACTTGTGTTGGCAGTGGTTTCAGGGAATTGTGTGGGCTTGTTTCTAGATCACTAGGTGGAGCTTGTAGGTAGGAGCCAGATGAGGTGGTAGTGATAGCACATTTATGCCCCACCTCTGTTCCCTGGATGGGACTAGAGTGGCCCAGGTGTGGATTAGGTTGTGTTACTCCTAAAACCTTGGATCCTGCACTCTGTCTCAGAAAGGGGAAGTGAAGCCAGGTGGAACTAAACTACAAAATCTTGTTTTCTGACTCCCCCAATGGTGAGTGCAAATACTAGTTATGACTGGGAGGGGAAGGTTTTCAGGCCCCCAGTAAAATGATTGGGTAAGGAGTGACCACCACTACACTAAGGTCATTACATGGAAAAGAAATGACCAGTCCCAGAAGCTATCTGTTCCTCTCATCCTCCAGTCCAGACAAGTTTCCATCCCCTCTCCCAGGTGTAGCAGGTGACCTATCTGATCAGTCCTGGCTATTTCTGCTTAGCCTACAACTTAGTTCTGGGCTGTAGAATTCCTGGCTCAGATCCAGACCAAACCTCTATAAGAACTGTCTTCCTGCCTAGGTTCCAGAGGGAGATGCCCACTTTCAGCACCAGTAGCACAGCCCATACCACACTTGCTTCTCAGTTCTGGTTATGGGCATCCACCCTCCACTCATACCCCAGTTCTATAGGCAGCAGTCTCAGTTTCTGTACCACTTATGACTGGCACCACTGGTTCTCAAGACCCTGTGAAATCTATTAAAAGCTAGGATCAAGAATAGTCTCTTGCTGTACTTGCTTGCCTCTCAGAAAGAGCATGGGACCAAGGGCATATCTTCTCTCTGGAGAAGTTCCTTCTCACAGTTTCCTGATCACTCCATAAGTTAGATTGGGAAGGTCAAGGTGCTCTCCTGGATTGTACTATTCCCTAGTTAGAAACTGGACTGCATTCACCCTCTCCTGAATTAGGGGTCACTTTCAGTTCACAGCTGGTCCTAGCCATACAGGCTGCCTGTTTTCCTTCCCTTTCCTAGATTTGGTGTTTCCTTTCACTTTTCTGTTGAACTTCTGTGTTCTCTCTTACATAATATATTCAAATATGCTTGTCTGTACACTTTTTTGGTTCTTTGAAGTGGATGAGGCATGCTTGAAATGCTACTACTCAGTCTTATTGCCTAAATTTTTTTCTCTTTTGACTTCTCACATAGAAGCTACTCCTGAAACAAATGTGAAACAGCTGTGGTGAGAGACTGGCCTAGAAATACTAGATAGAGCTGCCTGGCTCCTGGGCTCTGCACTAGGACTCACATAGGTACAGCATGCAGAGGCTGTAGGGTTTCCTTTTGAAAGGACATTTTTGACAGTATATTAAAGAAAAAAATAAATAAAATAAGTCAATAACAAAGCTAATTAAAAGAATATTTGGTTAAAATAAGGTAACATTTGTGTTTTTTTGTTTCATTTTTATAAGTTGAACTAAAAATTATCTATGTCAGTGTTGAACCAGAAGCTGAAGAATGATATAATGAATTGACATTTTCCCGTAGAGATTACTTGTACTGGTCCCTCTAAACATATATATTTTTCTGTGCCTTTTACTGAAAGAAATTCAATTGCAAAATCAAAACTTTCTTATTGACAGTCAAATACTATATAGAATGCCAATTATAACCAAATTGCTAAAATTATGTGCAATTTTTGTAAGAAATAAGATATGAATTAAGATATAGTTGAAAAAGCTTGGAAAAGTTTTCAAATTATGCAAATTTGCATTAGCTTTCTCTGTAATTTGCAAACTGTGAGGGTTTTTCTTTGTCTATTTCACATCTTGTCTATTCTTCATTTCTACCTTGTAAGTCTGAATAAGCAATATTTTAGCACTACTTAATGAAAATTGTCTCTTGCAGCATTTCCTATCATGCAAGTATTTATAAACACGTGATATCATCAGTAAATTTATAGCACAGGACATTCAGGAAATGATTCTATCCAAAAATTCATTTGGAAGTTAATTATTTGCAGTTTTAAACAAGTTTCATAGAGATGCAATATTAAAAATGATAGTTTGTCTTCCAGGCCAGACTACAAACATCCTATTTAATTCACAGCATAATTTTTAAATTTTATTTTACAATAAAACTAGGAGGAAGAAATTTGTTCTAATACTTCTAATTAACCAAAACAATAAAGACCTAAATGTAATAAGGATTTTTTATTAAAAACATTTGAGCTAGGGGAAATTAGATTTAATGGAATAAAGATGAGATAAAGCTACAAATTAATAAACTTTCCTGGTGTTCTGCAAACACCCTAGTGCATGGCAATGAGTGATTCACTCTGCTGCAGTCCAGAAGGGGAAGTGGCAGTGTCATGGGCATTTGTCCTGCCCAGCTCTCCGGGTGGCAGTGCTGTTCAGATGGCAGTGGTGGGGGTGCTTGCACTAGCTGGAAGTGGTAGCAGGTACCAGTGACTGTGGGTGCATGTTTAACCCAAATCCTGTGTCAGTGGTGGCTGGGTGGGTTACATAGAATACCAGGGCAGTGGATGCTCTCTCTGTCCTGGACCCTTGGTGGTAGGGTAGAGTAATCCTCTCCATGAGAGCAGTGCATGCAGGCTGCTTCTAATCTGCCATCTTGACCCAAAACCTAAGTTTTATTATTTAAGATACATATTTCATGAAGTTATATCTGCCACAGACAGTTATTTCTCTGATGGATCTGGGCAAAGTAAATTGAGAACCTTCTGGAAAGTATTTACAATTCTAGACATCACTAAGAACATTATGATTCACGGAAAGTAAAATTATTGACATCAAGAGTGGTTTAGAAGAACTTGATTCCAACCTTGATGCATGACTTTGAGGGATTCCCGACTTCAGTGGAAGATGTAACTTTTAGATGCACATTGAAATAAAAAAAATTGTGTGACTTGCTTTATTCTATTCAATATTCATTTTATTGACATGATCTGGTCTGGAACTAAATCTACAGTATTTCTAGGTATGCCTGTATTATCACATTGGCAACACCTAAATTTTGGAGGGGTTATACTGAAACCAGAGCATCAACCAAATTATGACAAGTAGTGCTATCCTGGGGCAGGCAGTGGAAGTGCACAAACAGCCACCCTGGGAGAACATTGGAGATTAGCTGCTCTTGTGGGTGTTTTAACCTCAAGAGGAAGAAAAGAGGGTCTTGGTATATATATCCTCTTTATTCTTCCAAAAATTACATCCTTTACCAAGATAGAGTGAATACAATTCTACAGAGAAGCTCAGTATATACCTGTACAGGAAGAAGCATCAGGAATGGGAAAAAGAGTTGCTCCAGAAAACATTTAAAACATTTTTTGGTAAAAGTATAATATGGCATTATTTTATACTTAGCTTTGTTGTAACAAAACAAGAACCAATAGTAATGCCTTCTAGAAGTAATCAGAATGCTTGGGGAAAAATCATTATACAAAAGTAACATCTTTTAATCTATATTTTTATGTGCAAAAGGAAAAAAGTAAAATTTTTTACATCTGCATATGTTTGAGCAGTAATGGGGAGTTGTAGAGAGAGAGAGAGAGCTTGGCAAGATGAAGCACATGGCTCTGATTTGATTCTGTTGAGGGAGATAAAAGGAAATGGTGGAGGAAAGACATTGATTACAAAGTCCCCTGATTAACTATGGTGGAAACATTGGTTGAGGACAGTTATGTTGCTTTCCAGAGTGAAATGTTAGGAGAGGGAAAGAGGGAGAGAGGGAGAGACACAGGTCATGCAGCTCAGTGTTCACAGACTGATTTTTCTTACTGTTGGGAGGATGGGTCCTACCCTGCATGGAATGAGGGAGCTTACCTTAACACTATCTCTTCTCTCTTACTGTGATGCACACCAGTGTTAGGAATTCTCTGCTATGATTCTACCCCTGAAGATTCAAGTAGATGAATGAATTTAATGTATCCCAATGGAAAAATAACAATCCCATCTAATCTTTGCCCTTGGCAGTCTTTGAATCATTCTTCTATTGACTCCTTAACTAATTGGAGACTGACTTCTACTCTTCTGGGCAAAGTCAACAGCTTCTGATTGGCACTCATTCTGGTGGGGAGCCCCTGATATGTGATCTGTGAGATTGGGGGCACCTAAAGATCCTTTTTGATAATTCCACTTTAAAGGAAGTTCAAGGATATATACCACTTCCCTCTGGATATGTTAACTGTTTTTTAATGATGTTATCTGATATTTTAACAATGTACGCAGAGCAGCAGAGCCTAGAGTGTGTTGTTTAAATATCTTTGATGCTGTGTCATAACACAATTAGTTTCTAAATGTTGCCAATTTGGCAGACAAAGCTGATTATTTCCTGCAATCACACTGCATATGTGCACAAGATTATAATTAATGATGAGGGATGCCAGCCATGTTTTAATAATGATCCTTCAATGTTTAGGAGCCGATAGAGCAACTGGCATTTGTGCCCTCTATTGGGGCAGAGGCAAGAGAAAGGAGGAATAGATCCATCAGTGTCAGAGAATCAATAGTTAGCTGATTTCCAGTATAAATTTGAAGATTCCAGGGGAGTTATTGACAAAGCTTCTGCTGTGAATATTAACAGAATGTTTATGTAGACTTTGCTGAGGCAGTGCGAGTCCTAATTAGATTGGAATTGGTCTTTTTGGCAACTTTGCAATATTTAGTACCACAACATATCAGTATGCCACACAAAGACCTAAGGATATAGTGATCTATTTCTAAAAGGACTGTGTGAGCACAAAATGTCAAGATATCAAAGATGTTTCATCATAATGAAATGAAATTGTGAACTCTTACCACAAAGCATTTACCTATTTTTAAAGACCATTTTTCCATCTCTTAGCAAAATTGTTGCCAACAAATGAATATTCTTAAGCAGAATGACAGCGTGAAAGATAAGGAGAGAGGAAGAAGAGATTTAAAAAAAAAATCCCACAGTAAAATAATCAAACCCCTGCATTCCAAAGTCATTAAAGTTCAGTCACTCCTTTATTAACCAAAGAGTTCATCCTGGAGTAATTTTATATTTTCTAGCACTCTTGTAACATTAGGAGTATTGGCACCATTTTCTGTAAAATTGAGATGACTCTATACTCCAAATAACCATTTGGAGATGTTGCTTACTGTGATTCTAAAGTTGTTTTGGACAATCTTAATTTTTCTTCTATCACATCTTCTTATAGTACAATAGTACATCTATACACAGCAAATTTACTTTTTAATGAAAGAAATTTAATGATTATACTCTCAATAAGGATGTGTAGAGGTACTAACTCCAGATGATTGCTCAACAAAAACTTTCATATCAATAAAAACTAAAGCAAGGAACTGACTTCTAATATCATGGTACTACTTGTAGAGCATGATGAGAGACTCAGAAGGTCCGAGTTCCTTAACCATGACTTGAAGGGCACTTCCTTGGTATTGTCAGTAATTGGCTTCTTAAATCAGAAAAGTTATCTTTCTCTGTGTGTGTGTGTGTGTGTATGTACTTTTGGAGTAGAAAGGAAGAGTTTGGTGTGTGTTTGATCTTCTAGTTTGACCAGAATGTAAAAGTTAAAGAAATTATATGCAATTTGTTTTCTTTTACTTATGGTTAAACTAAATAAACACATAAGGGTAGACATGGGGATAAAGTTGCCTTGGGGATTCCAAGACAACTCTGTCTATCCCTTGACGGTGTGGCTGCTTCCTGAAGCAGGAAGGATAGTATTTCTAGAGATTTATCAGTCCCTTTTTAAAGGTTTTCTTTACTCATTTTAAATTTTATTATTTTTTTTTGAAACAGTGTTTCTCTCTGTCTCTCTCAGTAGTGTTGTGGCATCATAGCTCTCAGTAACCTCCAACTCTTGGGCTCAAATGATTGTCTTGCATCAGCCTTCCATGTAGGACTACAGGCAAATGCCACAGTGCCTAGCTATTTTTAGAGATGGGGATCTCGCTCTTTCTCAGGCTGATCTTGAAGCTGTGAGCTCAGGACAATACACCTGCCTCTGCCTCTCACAGTGCTAGGATTATAGGTGTGAACCACCATGCCTAGTCTTATTTTTATTTTTAAATTTCAGATTGATATGAAGGTGCAAATGACTCAGTTATATTGTTTGCAAGGTAAAGTTTTTTTTAAGGTAAAGTTAAAGTTGTAGTTGTGCCCTTCCCCCAGGGCCTGTGCTGAATACATTTACATTGTGCACATAGGGTTAGTGATATATGGGGTAGGACAAAGTGGATGACATCAGAGGCTCTGAATGTGACTTTGGCAAAGAGGTTCAAATTTTTAAAGCATGTTTAAACTTTTCCTATTACCTAATCAATTATCTTTTAGAATAATCTATGTACCATGCATTGTATCACAAATGCGATACGTTTTGCCAAATGAGTAATAACATTGTAGAAAATGAAAATTGAAATATAGGAAAACCCAAAGAGGATCCACTGTTGCCTAGCTCAGATACAGATGGAAGGAGAGACGATATTGGATGAAATACTTTCTGTCTTGCGTGTGGTAGTGATTTCATAGGTGTAGTAGTTTTTGATTGATAGCTTTCTAAGACTTCATGCAACTTATCAACTGTATGAACACTGATTTAAATTTCTTTTTTGTTTCTGTGTATGTTTTCTGGGAATTCTGTATGAACACTGATTTAAATTTTTTTTTGTTTGTTTCTGTGTATGTTTTCTGGGAATTTTGCCCTTTATTTCTTCTAGGATTGACCTATTGGTATTTTTGATTTAAAAGAATCAAAAAGGATAATCAAGCAAATCTAATCTGGAAATTATTTAAATATGAGTTGGATACATCGGCTTTATCAAATTGAAACTTATAAAAAACTTAATGTAAATGCTTTGCATAGTTTTTTTTAAATTAAATCATAGCTGTATATGTTAATGCAATCATAGAGTACAATGTGCTGGTTTCATATACAATCTGAAATATTTTCATCAAACTGGTTAACACAGCCTTCATGGCATTTTCTTAGTTATTGTGTTAAGACCTTTATATTCTGCATTTAGTAAGTTTCTTCTGTACCCTTCTAAGATTCACTGTAGGTATGGTCCCACCAATTACCCTCCCTCCACCAATCTTTCCCCCTCTCCTCCCCTCCCTTGTCCCTTTTCCCATATTCTCGTGCTGTAATTGGTTTATAGCCTTCATATGAAAGTTATAAATTAGTTTCATAGTAGGGTACTAGTACATAGTAGTAGTATCCATAGTGAGTACTTTGGATACTTTTTGTCCATTCTTAATACTTTGCTAAGAAGAATATGTTCCAGCTCTATCCATGTAAATGTGAAAGATGTAAAGTCTCTGTCTTTCTTCAAGGCTGCATAATGTTCCATGGTGTACATGTCCCACAATTATCCAGAAGACCGAAAATCACATTATGACAAAGATATTTATCCCAGAATGTTTATCGCAGCCCAATTCATAATTGCTTTGCATAGTTTTAAGAGTAAAGAATACATGAGGTAATATAAGGTATATGTAGAAAAATAATGTTAAATATCTTGTAAGTGTGAACGGACTCTGAAATGCTTCCCTGGGAGTGGCAATCAATGTTATCCTCACCAACATGGACACTTCTGCTTTGAAAATGAAGTAGAAGTATTATTTTAACTTCAAAAGAGATAAATAATTATCTTTATAACACACCTTATACAATTGCCTAGTGTTGACAAAGTCATTTCTTTCTCGCATTTTACCTTAAAATTTGAGTGTAATTCTTTCTTTGAAGAAAATTGTTATTTTATTTTAATTACTCCATAGAGTTGTGCATGTATGGAGGGGTCTAATCAAGGTCTGGCCTACATCAGTGGAGTAAGTTTGGTTTATTCTAAGCTGAAGTTTAAATGGGAGTTCTCCTTTACCTGACAAAAGTCAACTTGGGAATATTAGGTCTCTCTGAAACTTCAATGTACAAAACTATACCATGTAGTCTTTCTTCTGTATTCCCACACTTGTACGAAATTGGATCTCAAATTCTTCATTCCCACTTACAGACTACTACTAATAATACATTTTAGAAATGTTCCCGCACTGGGACTATTTGCATTTTAGTAAAATCATATTGCAAAAACTAAGAACATGAGGTTCAAAAAGAGAATTTTATGTCTCCAGGAATGTAAGGAAGAGAATTTTTAAGTATAAGAAGACTTTTCTCATGCTTGGGATTTTAAGTATGGAGCTGGTACAGCAGGATATTATAATAGGTATTTAATGGCCAAGATTCCTGGAAGAAAAATTTAATAGGCAACTAGTACCATATGTGACTATTTTTTTAAGAAGCATAATATCGGATTTCAGTTATATATATATATTATATGAGTTAAACAGCAGCATAGGTAACCAATACATTTTATTTTATTTTATTTTATTTTTGCAACTTAATTCCTCAGGCCAAGTGCTTTCTCAGATATATTTGGACATTGTTCAGCAAGTATTTATTGATCCTTTTAAACCATCTTAACCTTTGCTAAAAGATATATGATCTGTAGCCTTCATAAAATTTATAATGACAAAAATTAAAGAAAAGTCAGTACTGAATTGCATGACGTTCAAGAGGAATTAAGAGAAAGGGCTGGAAAACTCATTTTTGAAAGTGGGGTTCCTGAACTGTGTTTGGAGGATTGATATGTTTTGCAAGAGCTTAAATATTAGTAGAAAGTATATAGGGGTTGCCGAAGAGTCGTCTCACAGGGGAGGAGAGAGTATGTTAGTGGAGATTGCCATTCTCTTTTCTAGTCTAAAACTATTAGTATTCTGAGATATTATTTACAGGAGCGAATGGTTTTAATGTCTGATTTTGTTTTAGGTGGTGCTTTTAATTTCTATAAGTACCCCGTTTGCAAATTGTGGTCCAAGCACTTGTAGCTTTGGTGTTACCTAGGACCTTGTTAGAAATGCAGATTCTCAGGACCCAATCCAGTCCTCCTGGAGCAGAATCTGCATATCAGTAAGATCCTAGGTGATTTATATACACACCAAAATCTGAGAACTGCCACTCGAGAATAATTTGGCTGAATCCTGAAATCACTCAGGATGCTGTGAAAGTCCTCATGCTCAAGCCACACTCTGTATCCATGATCTATTAATTCAAAGTTTGATGAATGAATAGGCTATGGTATTAAAATTATTTTTTAAAGTTTCCCAGGTAGTCTCAGGTCTACTTACATTGAACATGAGTGCATGGGATACTTATATCATGGCAATAGAGCAATGGCAGGTAGCATTTTGGAGAACTCTCAATACTTTAGCAATTCTGATTGTCTGAGTTGCTTTACAAATTCTCATTGAATGCACACAAAGTATTAGCATATCCTTTAAACACATGTGTGAAAATTTAATTAGGCATCATTTGAGCAGCTGCTCTGGAGACTGGTTTTTCCTTTCTCAAGATTTCTCTTCAGATAGATTTGGCTGCACAAAATGTAAAACACTGAAGTGCTTTAGTTCCCTTAAGGAATATACAGTAACAACATTTGATCAAAGATAAATATGATGAAGTGAAAAATGATTTACTGTAAAAGAAATATATTCTCCCTATATGAGAATTCATCTGAAATTCTCTTTTGCTTGAGCAGCTTCCCTAGTGAATAAAGATTTTTTATCTTTTAAAATAATTATTTCTTTTTCATAATTCTTGAACTATAAACAGGGAAGTATTATTATTTAATCATTCATACTGATGGTAAAAATAATCCTTTCTTAACATATGATAAGCATCCGAGGCAGTGACATATTATATGTTAGACATTTAGAAAAATCATAGAGAATTGATGTATCTGAAGAATGAATTTAATATACCTTTCATTTTTTCTATGAAACCTAAAAGGATTTATGAGTCAAAAATTTTAATGAGAAATAATGTAATGAGGTCTCTGTTTTCCTACATATTACTACTGCAAGATTTGGTGGAATTTTTATCAGTTTTGCTTACATGCATGCTAGCATTATACTTCAGTAACTTAAGTATTCTTAGGTATCCATACTTAAGTATGCTTAAAACAAAAATGACAAATAAGATGAAAGCCTCATTATAAAGTATCCTTAAGTTATGTTTGGAGATAAGCCTAATGAATACAAACATATTTCATTCATAGATAAGATTTTGATATTTCCTTTCCCAAGTATTTTTGTGTTATATATATTTTAACTCTTTTTAAAAAAATAACTTAAGACTTCAAATTGGAAAAATAGTACTAAAGGGGGTAGAACTTCCATAAAAGTGAAACAAAGTCCCCTGAAAACCTGCTTCTAAATAATATCAATAAAATCACTAGCAAAAAAATGTCAAAATAGCTTTTTTAGAACTCTGGAAATAAGGCAATAGTTTGCAAAAATCTGAAGGGAGTTAAATCAACAAAAATGACAGAATCTTCATACAGCGAAATTTGTGCTTCTTCTTCTTTTTTCTTTTTCTTTTTTTTGAGACAGAGCTTCAAGCTATCACCCTGGGTAGAATGCTGTGGCATCGCAGCTCACAGCAACCTCCAGCTCCAGGACTCAAGCAATTCTCCTGCCTCCACCTCCCAATTAGCTGGAATTACAGGCGCCCGCCACAATTCCTGGCTATTTTTTTATTGTGGCCGTCATTGTTTGACGGGCCGGGCTGGATTCCAACCCTCTAGCTCAGGTGTATGTGGCTGGAGCCTTAGCTACTTGAGCTACAGGCGCCGAGCCAAATTTGTGCTTCTTAATTTAACTTATTAACATCCTCTTCTTCCCAACTTCATGGTATCTTTGAAAAGAAGCACTAGATCAGCCACAGGAAGAAGAAGACTAAGTTTGAAGTTCCTCAAACAGTAGAGGACTCATTCTTTTAGATTTCAAAACTTATTATGAAACTACAATAATAACAACAGTGTAGTGCTGGCATAAGGATGGACACTTTTCAACAGATAAGAATTGAAAATCCAAAAATAAATCCTTCCACTTGTGGTCTATTGACTTTTGACGAGGTTGCCAAAGCCATTCAATTGTGTGTTTTCATTTTTATTAATTTCTTTATTAATTTGTTTATTTTGAGACAGAGTCTCAGTCTGTTGCTCTGGAGAGAGTGCCATGGCGTCATCATAGTTCACAGCAACTTTAGTCTCTTGAGCTCAAGAAAACTTCTTGCCTCAGCCTCCTGAGTAGCTGAGACTACAGTGCCCACCACGAAGCCTGGCTAAATTGTGTATTTTTAAATGGTGAATTTTATGATAGGTTAATTACATCTTTATAATGCTATTATTTAAAAAGTACTAAAAATGATAAAGTATTTTTCACCTATTTTCTTCAAATTAATTCTTTGTTTTCCTAATTTTCTTTTTCTCACATAGATTTAGATCTAGATATGGATACATTCATTATTGGTGAATTTAACTTGATCATTTAATAACAAATTTCTCATCGTAGGGTTGTTATTTTTTCCATTTACACTTAATAAATACCTTTTAAGGATATACTTTGGATAGTGTAAATATCTCACTATTTTTCCACCATGGTCTCAGCTACTTAGTTACCTTGGAGGTGTATATGTATGTGTGTGTGGGTGTGTTGGTACGGAGGGTTGAAGGGTAGTTGTGACAGTATGGATGACAAACTAAAAGTCCAAATATGAATTTCCTTATTCTGATTAATTGAAGCCTTTTCTACTTTGAATTTTATATTATATTCAAATCTAAGAAAATGAATTCCAGTAACTTTAACAGTAGCAAAAATTAAGAGAAATGTGTGGTATAAAATTGAATAATTGACATTCTGGAATAATAAACCTAAGTTACTATCTTACTTATTTAACTGAGTTTTGCAGTTTTTTTTTTATTTTTTTATTTTTTTTTTTGCGACAGAGCCTCAAGCTGTCACCCTGGATAGAGTGCTATGGCATCACAGCTCACAGCAACCTCCAATTCCTGGGCTGAAGCGAGTCTCTTGCCTCTGCCTCCCAAGTAGCTGGGAATACAGGCGCCCCCCACAGAGCCTGGCCATTTTTTGGTTGCAGCTGTCATTGTTGTTTGGCGGGCCCGGGCTGGATTCGAACCCGTCAGCTCAGGTGTACATGGCTGGCGCCTTAGCCCGCTGAGCCACAGGCGCCGAGCCCGGATTAAGTGATTTTTAAGGGTGAATTTAAAACGAAAGTTACTATGTGCACACAAGATTGGCTGACTGTCTAAGATATATTTAATAGATGCAGTTCTCAGTGTGCTGTTCCATATAATTAAGCACCTGTTGCACCTCCTAATCAATCCTTATTTTGACCTAATGCAGGAACTCCTTCCCAGTCGATGTTTTCTGGTATTCACTTGATAAGGTCACTTGTGGGGGAGGGGAATTCCAAACAGCTTGCCCCTTCCCGCCTTTTTAATCATCCAAGACAGCACATTCTCTACTCAGTAAATAATAAATATGAATGAACTGTTGGATTGCAAAGGTCAGTTAAAGAGAAGTTGAAAATACCAGGAGTGCCAAAAAAAGGTATACACATTTTAAGAGATCTTGCTGGGCGTAAAATCGATCCTCCCCCAAAGGATATGAATTGCAGGTAAAATGTGTGAGCATGGCATGTCTCCGGGCACTTGACCAGGAACGGTACCTTCAGATATTTTCAATTCACCTTTGAAAAGTAATACACAGACAACGTCCCTTACAGTATGTATAATTTTTGGTCCCCTCTGTATGTTCATGATGATTTTTAAAATTGATGATACTAGCTCCTCTTCCCTGCCCCCCATACACACTACTTGTTCATGCCAGCTGCTAACATGGAACACTTTAACGAATTCTAACATGCTAAGCTAAAGTTTACAGCCGAAAAGGGAAGGGGGCAGGTTGCTAGGCAAATTAATACTATAAACATAGAAAAGTGACAGCCTGCTAGGGGCGTACTAACACACGGGTTTTAAGCGCCATTCTAAGTGCACTTTGCATTCAAATGACCAATATGCTAATTACAGTCCTTATCTGTTTGTTGGAGGCCTTAAGAGTCTAGGCAGCTCACAGCATAGACCCCAGCCAGCAGTTTGACTGCAGGTTTTTCGAAATAATCACATGGCATTTCTTTAAACATATTTTCAAATTCAAGCTTCTTACAAATCAAGATTGGCCTTTCCCTCATTCAGGGAATTAGTGAGGCTTAACTGTGTTCACTATGGTGCCTTCCCCCACAAACCCCTGCTAACAAAGGCTCTGACTCCTACTAGAGCACAGCCCGTTGGGGCAGATTTCCATAGTAATTTGCCGGCTCTCTTTTGAAAGACGTGGGGCGTCTTTGTAAATGGGATTGGTCGATGGAGGGGCTCAAGGGGTGTGCTCTCACTAATCATGGCCCTTTTTAAATTTTCACCACCCATGTAAGGCCATAAAGAACTCTTAACCCAGCTTTTTGCAATTTAAAGCAAACATCCCCTCATTCTGTTCTTAACAGAGAAGTAGACAGAGCACCGGTTTCCCTACATTCCAGTTGAAATTATCAGATATTTTATCAGAGCCTTATTGGGGGTGGAAGACCGACAATTTATCACACTCACCCCTATTCCAGGCTCTCTTTGGCTTTGTCTAGTGGAGTGGGCTGATGGGGAAATGCTGGTGTCTGGCCCCTACCCACAGACATTACTGTTCATTACGTTTCCTTCTTTGATTTTTAGTAAAATCGAAACTAGCCAGAATTCCATAAACAGCAGCCTCAAAGGGTAAATATATTTCTATTTTGCTATATTCCACTTTTTCAAAAAGCTCCCCCACACGAACACACACAAGCTGACATCAGGGTGCTCTCTACAGTTGAAGACAATGATCCGTGGACACGACCGGCTTATTCTTGAAAAAATTATGAAACTGGTCTTAATGTGTCCTTTCTCTTCCTGTATTCTATTTTTGTTTTTTTCAGGGACTTCTCCCAGGCACCAAGAAGCCCAGTGAGGTACAGTTACCACCCTTTTCCTTCCTGAATCTGGGAAAGAGGCAATCTGATTGACTTTCTTGCTGGGACAGCCTCGTCCATTTCATTTGCTGCTTCTCTTAGGCAGCTGTCCTATTTTAGGACCCCTTTGGAGTGAGCCACAATGCTTGAATCAAAGGAATGAGTTGTAGACGTAAAGTGTAGACTCTACTGCAGGTGTTTGTGGAGGAGGTGAAAGAGGGATTGTTTCGGAGGAGAAAAGTTGCAAATCCCACTGCTGAACAGCCTTCCCAGGGTTCTCAAGGGATCCACACCGTGTTTTCAGTAATCCGCATCATGTTTTCAAAGGCAGACGTCTACTTTCATACATGAAAGCAAGACGTTCATCAACTCCAGGAAGCTTAAAACAAAAAACAAAGCTTTTGATTAAAAATAAATTTCAAATGCCTCACAGAGCTGATAACCCTCTGGTTAATTGCAATCTGACCATATTAGGAGTTGAGGCATCTTTCTTTGCTGCCTCGCATGGTTCTGCTTTCTGATTTAAAGGGCTGGGGGTGACAATGGGGTGGAGTTGCAATCTATGAGTACTTTAGCCAAGCTCTGGGATATCCTGGATTCAAACAGACTGACTAAATTGAAAAAGTATTTTCTGGCCTGGGGATTTTGATTGACAATGATGCTTTACCTTTATTATGTTTTTTTTTTTTAAATGAATTCTCTTGTTTTTAAGATGACATCTAAAAACAATCCAGCACTTGAAGATAAGTTGAATGTTTTCTGCCACTGTCGGAAAACCTGTTTATTTGGAAAAAAAAATCAAATATATTTTTCTGTAAGGAGATTTCTCCCTGGCTCATTTTGAGCAAACTAAGAGCCCAAAGCTGTTTCTACATTGGTCTAGACAGAGAAATAGACTAGGCCATTTACTCAGTAGGTCATTTGCAAAACGAATGAAAGGGATAGTAATTTTTCAAATAATTTACCGTGCCAACACACACAAAAAGGATGGAGTCAAAACAAAACATAAAACCTTAGGCATTCCTCTGAGTTGGTGAAGGGACAGCTTCAAAGTTTCTAAATCAGAAAGACAAATAAATTACAGAAGGCCTGGAGGCAGGAGGACTCAGTTGCCAGGCAAAGTAGTTTCAGACGACCTTATGTTGAGCCATCTACAAACTTCTCAACAAACTGGACAGCAGAGCTTATCAGCTCCTCTGCTTCACTACATCACAGCAAGGGAGCCAGGGCCCAAAGAAGCAATCCAGAGGAGACACAAGACGTGAGTGTGGAGTAGGAGAATCAGTAAGGACAGAAGACACAGAGGATAAAGCTGCCTCCCAACTGGGACTGAACATTTACATCCTGTGCTTAGTTTCATTTTATTCGATTTCATTTTGTTAGTGCTCAGAAAACACAGTGCCCCCAAAGGAAAGCCTCAGAAGCAGAAGTTTTTCTCTGATCTTCTCCTGCTCTGTCTCTCAGTCCCATTCTCCCCCAAGGCTAGCCACAGAAACTAGAAAACCTCTACCCCACGGGGGCCCACAGAGACTTCCCAAGGTGAGCCATAAAACCTAAAGATCTTCTACCTTCCCCTCCACCTTTCTGTATAAAAACTGGCCATAAAGAAGTTATGTAGGGTGGCTCCTGTGGCTCAGCGAGTAGGGTGCCAGCCCCATATACCGAAGGTGGCGGGTTCAAGCCCGGCCTCGGCCGAACTGCAAAAACAAAAAAAATAGCCGGGCGCTGTGGCGGGCGCCTGTAGTCCCAGCGACTAGGGAGGCTGAGGCAAGAGAATCGCCTAAGGCCAAGAGCTGGAGGTTGCTATGAGCTGTGTGACGCCACCGCACTCTACCCAGGGCGATAAAGTGAGACTCTGTCTCTACAAAAAAAAAAAAAAAAAGAAGTTATGTGACCTACCTTGTTTGACTGTAGGTCGTAAGAACCCCCATTCCAGATGGGGGTTCTGCCCCATACCCAGAAGGAAGGAATGCATGATCACAGAGGCCTAGAAAATCTAGGCATAAAGACCCTTCTGGATTTCCTCACCTATACCCTTTTTGTGCAATCATATTTCTACACTGCTGTCCACACTCTATTGAACCTAAGCATAAAAATGGAAACTTTGCCCTGTATCTTTGGGTCGTCAATCTGAAGTCTCCCATGTATACATGTAAAATAAATTTACATGCTTTTTCTTGTACTAAACTGCATTTTTTCAGTGATTTTTCAGTGAACCTTCAGTGGTTAAGGGGGAGCTTTCTCCTTGACTCCTACAATTCTTTCCTTCTTTCCTTCCTTCCTTCCTTCCTTCCTTCCTTCCTTCCTTTCTTTTTTTTTGAGACAGGGCCTCAAGCTGTCACCCTGGGCAGAGTGCCATGGCATCATAGCGTCACAGCTCACAGCAACCTCCAACTCCTGGGCTTAAGCGATTCTCTTGCCTCAGCCTCCCAAGTAGCTGGGACTACAAGTGCCTGCCACAGTGCCTGGCTATTTTTTGGTTATAGTTGTCATTGCTGTTTGGCAGGCCCAGGCTGGATTTGAACCCACCAGCTCTGGTGTATGTGGCTGGGGCCACTTGAGCTACAGGCGCCAAGCCAGAACCCTACAATTTCATTTAACAGTTATTACTTCCCTTAGAAAGCACAGAGAAAAGAACATTCATTAAATCCAGCGAATCAGTAACCTCTTGAACATGTTTATTTCAGATGTAATAGGGTGATGAGGCTCTGAGCTAGGTTCCCTACAAACCAAGTTAAACACGCCTAGCCCCTGCCCGCCAGATGCCTACAAAGATAGCTAATCCAGGATGTAATAGAAATGTGTGTGCAAGAAATATGGTGCAAACATTGTGAAGTGTTATGTGGTCTCCTGCAGATATTTCATGGACACATTGGAATGAATCAGGCAGTCAGTTCTCTAGCACACTGCGGGGTGGTCGAAAGTTATACAAGAAGTGCAAATTAATTTTTTAATGTGGGATTAATCAAGATAAGCAGATCTGCAATAAAAAAGATAAACATAATTGCAAAGTTGCCTATATCTATGCCATGACTGAAAGAGTCGACTATCCATAAATGAAATTAATAAAACCAATGCTTGCTGCCAAAGCCAAGATCACTGCTATCTTCAGTGCCTAGCATTATGCCAAGCATCTAGAAGTGTGCAGAATTATGAGTCAAGTGAAAGACATGTCATGGAAAGGAAAAGAGTTGGTGCCTGCAGTGGGGAAAGATTAGGGCAATTTTAAGTACTACCAATGTGAAAAATCCTTCCTTTGTTCACAGTCAAGAGCATGGAGTTACACCTTCCAAAATGAAAAATTCAAAGACAATCTCTCCTTTGCTGCAATAGAGTCAAAGAAGAACTGGCTGAGATTGAAAGAAATTCTCTTCTCTCAAAATGATTTGATCCCATCTGACATGAACACTAATAATTTGCGGAATTATTAGTGGAAGAAAAGAAGGAACAAGAAAATAATTCACTAATTCAGATTTTTAGAATATATCAGGGTGTCAAAGGAAAGGAAGAAAGGTGCCACTTAAAGAAGAGGTTAAAGACCAGAAAGAGTTTGTGTCAGTAAATCAGGGAACGGAGAAACAGACCAAAATCTAGCCTTGTAAGAGTGAGAGAGGATATGGAAAGAATAATGATCCAAACCTCCAAGAGTGGAACCTTTGTAAAAGTCAACTTGCAGACAAATGAATAAACTAATTTAGGTGAGCAGCAAGTTATGTAGGCCTCATAATAATGGTCACTAGCCAGACTGAGGTGAAGAATTATTATTATGATTGTTGTTGTTATTTTAGGGACAGAGTCTCACTCTATCACCCTCAGTAGAGTGCTATGGCATCACAGCTTACAGCAACCTCCAGCTCGTGGGCTTAGGCGATTCTCTTGCCTCAGCCTCCAGAATAGCTGGGACTACAGGCGCCTACCATGACACCTGGCTCTTTTTTGTTGCAGTTTGGCCGGGAGCTGGGTTTGAACCTGCCACCCTCTGTATATGGGGCCAGCATCCTACTCACTAAGCCACAGGCACCGCCCCTGAGGTGATGGATTATTTAGAAAATGTGAGCCAACTGATGCCAGTAGCTATATGCTACACCAGATTTTATGAAGAAATGGACTTTCTGTGCTGTCTTCTGATTTACGAGAAAGGAAGGTCAAAAGCCGTGTCAAGAAAAATAAACAGAAAAAACTCATTCATTTGGATCCAGGTAACTCCGTTTTGTGATAATCCCAGAACTAGGGTGAACTAAAGTTACCCATTGTATTTCTTATCAAAGAACTGTTAGCTAAGCAAATTATTAGTGTTCATGTCAGATGGGATGAAATCATTTTGAGAGAAGAGAATTTCTTTCAATTATTTTGGGGGCATTAATTTGTATATAGTAATCCGTGTCCTAACCATCAAATGTCTCATTCATTCAGGGAACAACCTTTTTAGGCTGGGTGTGGTGGCTCATACCTATAATCCTAGCACTCTGGGAGGCCCAGACGGGTGGATCACCTGAGTTCAGGAATTCGAAACCAGCCTGAGCAAGTGAGACTCAGTCTCCACTAAAATATAAAAACTAGCTGGGCATTGTGTCAGGCGTCTGTAGTCCCAGCTACTTGGGAGGCTGAGGCAAGAGGATTACTTGAGTCCAAAAGTTTGAGGTTGCTGTAAGCAATGATGCCATAGCACTGTACCTGGTGTGACAGAGTGAGACTCTGTCTCAAAAAAACAAACAAAAAAAGAAGAACAACCTTTTTGGGGAACGTCTATTATGTGTCAGGAAGCATGCTCGGCATCAAAGAAACAAAGATAAAACTATACATGGCTCGGCGCCTGTGGCTCAGCGGGCTAAGGCGCCAGCCACGTACACCTGAGCTGGCGGGTTCGAATCCAGCCCGGGGCCGCCAAACAACAATGATGGCTGTAACCAAAAAAACGGCCAGGCGTTGTGGTCCCAGCTACTTGGGAGGTGGAGGTAAGAGACTCGCTTGAGCCCAGGAATTGGCGGTTGCTGTGAGCTGTGATGCCACAGCGCTTTATCCAGGGTGACAGCTTGAGGCTCTGTCTCAAAAAAAACTACATAGCTTGCCTTTAAGAAACTTTTAGTCTAGCGGTGCCCGTAGTTCAGTGGGTAGGGCGCCAGCCACATACACTGAGGCTGATGGGTTCAAACCCAGCCCAGGCCAGCTAAACAACAACTGCAACAACAACAGTTGGGCATTGTGGTGGGCGCCTGTAGTTCCAGCTACTTGAGAGGCTGAGGCAAGAGAATCGCTTAAGCCCAAGAGTTTGAGGTTGCTGTGAGCTGTGATGCCACAGCACTCTACCCAGGGTGACAAAGTGAGACTCTGTCTCTAAAAAAAAAAAGAAAACAGAAAGAAAGAAACTCATAGTCAGTGATCAAAGATAGAGGGGGAAATGTAGAAGAGAATATTACCCACTTGGTATACATTACTGTCTACTGCGTGTCAGGCAGCATTCTATGTAGTTGATATATATAACTTGCTTTTTCTGTGCTTAGCCAGCACATGGCTACAAATGAATTCACTTTAATAGTAATAACTCAGGTAATACGTGGTTCCCACTTGGCACAGTGGAGAACAGAAAAATCTGTTCTTTTTTCCCCTTAACCAATTATTATTGCCTCTCCCTTCTTCCAAAGTAACATCACAAAGGTCAAATGGAACAACTAAGCCCAAGAACCTGCCAGAGTAAGCCTCTGTTCCTCCACCCTCACCCACCACAAAGGTCTTCTTTATAATCAGAAACTTTCCAAGAACCACTTCTTGTTTCTGTGATGCTTAGCTATTTAATACCCAGAACCTTTATAAAATGGTAGGTCTTAAGTTTTCCCAGGCTATACCTGACCTTGATTACAAATGAAATGACATGCGCTGTAATAACTCATACGTTCCTGACTTGTATCCCCTCATGTGTAACAGAGGGCCCAAGTTCCCCTGAAGGTCTCCCCAGTTATTTCTAAGAGTGTTCAGAACAGCCTTTTCATGTTGCTCTGCCTTACTCTCCTCATGAATGTCCACTGCCAGCAAATTCAATCCACAAATGCTTTATAGTCACAGGCATTTGGCCAATCACTGGGAATCTAAACAGAAACATGACAGACACAAAAGTCCCTTTTCTTTTCTTTTCTTTCTTTCTTTTTTTTTTTTTTTTGCCAGATCTGGGTTTGAACCTGCCACCTCCGGCATATGGGGCCGGTGCCCTACTCCTTTGAACCACAGGCACCACCCAAGAGTCCCTTTTCTTAGGGAGCCCACATTTCTTTTCTTTTTCTTTTTTTCATTTTGATTGCCTACTCACTTATTTCTTATTTTTAGAATGTATTTATCTTTTTTTTGCCAAGGCTGGGTTTGAATTCACCACCTCCGGCATATGTAGCCGGTGCCCTACTCCTTTGAACCACAGGCACCACCCAAGAGTCCCTTTTCTTAGGGAGCCCACATTTCTTTTCTTTTCTTTTTCTTTTTTCATTTTGATTGCCTACTTACTTATTTCTTATTTTTAGAATGTATTTATTTTTTTTTTTGTAGTTTTTTTTTTTTTTTTTTGCTAAGGCTGGGTTTGAACTCACCACCTCCGGCATATGGGGCCAGTGCCCTACTCCTTTATGCCACAGGCATCACCCTTTCAAAATTTTTTTTTTGTATTTATCTTTTAAGTGACAAAATGTTAAGTATTTGTTGTACACAACACGGTGTTTTGAAATATGTATAAGCTGTGGAATGGCTAAATTGAGCTACTTAACATATGCATTGCCTCACATATTTATTTTTGCAGTGAGAACACAAATTCTATTCCCTTAGCAATTTGGGGGAATATGATACAGTGTTATTAATTATAGTCATGTTTCATCATATATTTTTTGAACTTATTCCTCCTTGTTTGTACCCTTTAACCAACATCCCTCCACCCCCACCTCCAAGGATCTGGTAACCACTATTCTACTTTCTATGTCTGTGAATTCCACTTTTTTCGATTCCCCATATATAAGTGAGATCATGTGGGATTTGTGTTTCTGTGCCTGGCTTATTTCACATAATGTCCTCCAGGTTCATCTGTATTGTGGCCAAGGACAGAAATTCCTTCCTTTTAAAGGCTGAATAGTATTCTTTTGTGTATATATACACCCCAATTTCTTTATACGATCATTCAGTAATGGACACATAGATTGATTTCATATACTGGCTATTGTGAATAATGCTGAAAATAATGGGTGTAGGGATATCTCTTCAACATATAGATTTCATGTCCGTCGGATATATACACAGTAGTGGGATGATGGATCATATGGTAGCTCTATTTTTATTTTCTTGAGGAACCTCCATACTGTTTCCCATATGGCTATACTAATTTATATTCCCACCAGCAGCGTACAGGCATACCTTGGCGATTCAGGGTTCAGTTCCAGAATGAACTTTACTGCAATAAAGTGAGTATCACGATGAAGTGAGTCATACATTTTTTTTGAATTCCCAGCACAGATAAAAATTATGTGGACATTATACTGTAGTCTATAAGTGCGCAATAGCATTATATCTTTACAAAGTACATATTTTAATTTAAACATTCTCTATTGTTTAAAAATGTTAACAATCACTTGAGCCTCCAGCAAGTCTTCATATTTTTACTGCTGGAGGATCTTGCCTCGATATTGATAGCATCTGACTGATCAGGGTGGGGGGGGGGTTGTTGATACTTCTTAAGCTAAGACAACAACGGCCCCGTGTGGCAGCTCATGCCTGTTGTAATCCTAATACTCTGGGAGGCTGAGGCAGGTGGAATGCTTGAGCTCAGAAGTTTGAGAGCAGCCGGAGCAAGAGTAAGACCCCATGTCTAAAACTAGCCGGGCATTGTGGCGGGTGCCTATAGTCCCAGCTACTTGGGAGGCTGAGGCAAGAGGATTGCTTATGCCTGCGAGTTTGACGTTGCTGTGAGCTAAGAGGCCACAACACTCTACTGAGGATGACAAAGTGAGACTCTGTCTCACAAAATAAAAAAAAAAACAAAACAAACAAAAAAGAGAGACAGCAATTCAGTTCACAACATCAAGGGACTTCTCCTTTCATGAAAGAGTTCTCTGTAGCGTATGATTCTGGTTGATGTCATTTTACCCACAGTAGAACCCCTTTCAATATTGGAGTCAATTCTCCAAACTCCGCTGCTGCTATATCAACTAAGTGAATGCAATATCCTAAAACCTTTGTTGCTATTTCAACACTGTTCACTGCGTCTTCAGCAGCAGTAGGTTCTGTCTCAAGAAACCATTTTCTTGACTTATCCATAAGCAGCAACTCCTCAGCTTGTTTAAGTTTTATGAGATTGCAGCATTTCAGTCACATCTTCAAGCTCCACTTCTAATTCTATTTCTCTTGCTATCTCCACCACATCTGCAGTTTCTTCCTCCAGTGAAACCTCGAACTCCTCAAAGTCATCCATAAGGGTTGAAATCACCTTCTTCCAAATTCCTGCTCATGTTGATGTTTTTTTAACCTCCTCCTATAAATCACTAATGTCGTTAACAGCATGTAGAGTGGTAGATTTTTTTCGATAGATTTTCCATTTTCTTTGCTTTACCTGAGCAAAGATAGAAATGACTATCTAGAATGGCTATAGCCTTACCAAATGTATTTCCTAAACAATAAGACTTGGAAAGTCAAGATCATCCTGTGCCCCATGAGCTGCAGAATGAATGTTGTGTTCGCAGGCATGAAAACACCATTCATCACCTTTATCTCCATCAGAGCTATTGTGTGACTAGGTGCATTGTCAATGAGCAGTGATATTTTGAAAGAATTTCTGTTTTCTGAGCAATAGGTCTCAAAAGTGGGCTTACAATATTCAATAAACCATGCTCTAAATAAATGTGCTGTCATCCGGGCTTTGCTGTTCCACTGATAGAACACAAGCAGAATAGATTTAGCATAATCTTAGAGGCCCTAGGATTTTCTGAATGGCAAATGAGCATTAACTTCAACTTAACGTCACCAGCTGCATTAGCCACTAACAAGAGGCAGCCTGTCCTTTGAAGCTTGGAAGCCAGGCATGGACTTCTCCTCTCTAACTATAAAAGTCCCAGATGGCATCTTTTCTCAATATAAGGGTGTTTTGTCTACATTGAAAATCTATTGTTTAATGTAGCCAACTTCATCAAGGATCTCCTGGATAAGTTGCTACATCTTCTACATCAGCACCAGCTGCTTCACCTTGCCCCTTTATGTTATGAAGATGGCAGCCATGAATCAACCTCTGCTAGTTTCAAACTTTTCTACAATGCCCTTACTTCGCTCAGCCTTCATAGAGCTGAAGAGACTTACAGCCTTGCTGTGAATTACGTTTTGGCTTAAGGGAATGTGTGGCTGGCTTGATTTTTCTATCCAGACCATTAAAACTTTCTCCGCATCAGCAATAAGGCTGGTTCACTTTCTTATCATTCGTGTGTTCACTGGAGCATAGCACTTCTAATTTTCCTCAAGAACTTGTCCTTTGCAGTTTCAACTTGGCTAACTGCTTGGCACAAGAGGCCCAGCTTTCAGCCTATCTCAGCTTTTGACATTTCTTCCTCCATAAGCTTAAGCATTTCTGGCTTTGATTTAAAGTGAGACAAGTGTGACTCGTCTTTTCATTTGACCACTTAGCGGCATTGTAGGGCTACTAGTGGTCTAATTTCAACATTGTTGTGCCTCAGGGAACCAAGACGCCAGAGAAGAGGGACAGACATGGGGAACAACTGGTGGGGGGAGCAGTCAGAACAGATACAGCATTTATAAAGTTCGCTATCTTATCTGGCCATGGTGCATGGCACTCCAGAACAATTATAATAGTAACGCCAAGATCGCTCATCACAGATTGCCATAACAGAAATTAAGATTAATGAAAAAGTTTTAACTTTTAAAAGTTTTTAAAGTTTTAAATGTGTCAGAATTACCAAAATGTAACACACAGAGTTGAAGTGAGCACGTGCTGTTGGAAAAACGGCACTGATAAACCTGCGTGACACCGGGTTGCCACAGCCTTCAATTTGCAATATTAGGTGATATCTGTGAAACACAAGAAAGCAAAATGCAATAAAAAAATGTCTGTCTATACATGGGCTCCCTTCTTTCCACTGGCTCACCACCATTTATCTGTCATCTTTTTTTGATAATAGCCATGCTAACAAGCGTAAAGGGATATCTCATTGTGGTTTTAATTTGTAATTCTCTGATAATTAGCGATGTTGAGCATGTTTTCATATACCTAATGGCCATTTGTATGTCTTATTTGAATAAATGTCAATTTAGGTCCTTTTTCCATTTCTTAATTGGGTTATTTTCTTACCTTGAGTTGTTTGATTTCCTTATATATTTTGGATATTCATTTTTTAAATCACATATATAGTTTGCAATGGTTTTCCCATTCCGTAGGTTTTCTCTTCACTGTATTGATTGTTTCCTTTGCTGTAAAGAAACTTTTTTTTTTGGAGACAGAGCTTCAAGCTGTCACCCTGGATAGAGCGCTGTGGCATCACAGCTCACAGCAACCTCCAATTCCTGGGCTCAAGCGAGTCTCTTGCCTCCGCGTCCCAAATAGCTGGGACTACAGGCGCCCGCCACAATGCCTGGCCATTTTTTGGTTGCAGCCGTCATTATTGTTTGGCGGGCCTGGGCTGGATTCGAACCTGCCAGCTCAGGAGTACGTGGCTAATGCCTTAGCCCATTGAGCCTGAAGAAACTTTTTGACTCGATGTAATCTCGTTTGCCTAATTTTGCTTTCGTGGCCTAAGCTTTTGCAGTTATATCTAAAAAGTCATTGCCCAGACTAGTGTCATAATGTCATAGAGCTTTTCCCCTACGTTTTCTTGTAGTAGGTTGATAGTCTCAAGTCTTATGTTTAAGTCTTTAATCTATCTTGAGTTGATTTTTGTATATGATGTGAGAAGAGGATCTAATTTCATTCTTCTCCATGTGGATAGCCAGTTATCCCAGCACTATTTATTCAAGAGATTAAATTTTCCCTGTTGTGTGTTCTTGGCATTGCTGTCAAAAACAATTGACCTTAAATGTGCGGATTTCTTTCTGAGTTCTTAGTTCTTTGTTCTGTTTTATTAGTCTATGTGTCTGTTTTTTTTGCTTTGTTTTCTTTGTTTTGAGACAGAGTCTCACTATGTCGCCCTGGGTAGAGTGCCCGGTGGCATCACAGCTCACAGCAACCTCAAACTCTTGGGCTTAAGCGATTCTCTTGCCTCAGCCTCCCAAGCAGCTGGGACTACAGGTGCCTGCCACAACATCCAGCAATTTTTTGTTGCAGCTAGCATTATTGTCTAGCTGGCCCAGGCCGGGTTCAAACCTGCCACCTCGGTGTATGTGGCTGACATCTTAACCACTGTGCTATGGGAACTGAGCCAATGTGTCTGTTTTTATGTCAGTACAATGATTTTTAGTTTATAAGAACTTTGCACTATATTTTGAAGTCAAGGAGTGTGATGTCTCCAACTCTGTTCTTTTTCTCTGAAGAGTACTTTGGCTATTTGTGGTCCTTTGTGATTCTATATGAATTTTATTTTATTTTACTTTTTTGAGAGAGAGCCTCAAGCTGTCACCCTGGAGAGAGTGCTGTGGCATCACAGCTCACAGCAACCTCCAATTCCTGGGCTCAAGCGAGTCTCCTGCCTCTGCCTCCGAAGTAGCTGGGACTACAGGCGCTCGCCACAACGCCCGGCCATTTTTGGTTGCAGCCGTCATTGTTGTTTGGTGGGCCCGGGCTGGATTCAAACCCACCAGCTCAGGTGTACGTGGCTGGTGCCTTAGCCCATTGAGCCACAGGCGCTGAGCCTCTATATGAATTCTAGGATTTTTTTTTTTCCTACTTCTGTGGAAAATGTCATTGGAATTTTGATAGGGTTTATATTGATTCTGGGAATTTCTTTGGGTAGTATGGAAATTTTAACAATATTAATTATTCTATCCATGAATATGGGATATCTTTCCATTTATTTGTGTCTTCAGTTTCTTTCTTTCTTTTTTTTTTTTTTTTTGTGACAGTCTCAAGCTGTCACCCTGGATAGAGTGCTGTGGCATCACAACTCACAGCAACCTCCAATTCCTGGGCTCAAGCGAGTCTCTTGCCTCCGCCTCCCAAGTA
>CAUYON010106799.1:0-20088 GCA_963573935.1 Arctocebus calabarensis | reverse complement strand
CAGTTCTTGGCGGGGGAGACTTTCAACATTAATGATTCAGTATGTCTATTATAGAATGCTCTGACTCTGAGCCTCAGTATGAAGTATGTCTATTATAGAATGCTTTGACTCTGAGGCTCAGTATGGAGTCATCAGTTAACTTCTTATTTTTTTTCCAAAGTCTCAAAAAATAGATAACTAATATTTATAAATGAAAGTAAAAGATAATTTCAAAAAAACAGATCATGACAAATCTTGTAACAATAGAAACAGAAGAAATACTTCAAAATCATTCTACTTCATCTGGATACACCTGATATTAAAGTTGGAGAAAATATATTATTATAAAGGGGAAATTGCAAACATATTTCACTTATAAATGAGGATGCAATATCCTAAGCAACATATTAAGTTGAATTAAAAATTAATGTTTAAATAATGTACTGTGGTCAAAATTAAATCCAATTTTTGTGAGAATTAGCTACTATTTTTTTTCTTTTTTTTTTTCCTTCTATTCCTTGCCCTCACCCCCTCCCTCCTCCTCTGTATGGTCTCCCCTTCCTCCATGCTCCACCATGTCATTACTTGTCCTCATATCAAAGTTTGAATACATAGGATTCATACTCTCCATTCTTTACTAAGAATAATGTGTTCCACCTCCATCCAAGTTAGTACAAATGCTGCAAAATCTCCAATTTTTTTGATGGCTGAATAATATTCCATGGTATACATATACCACAGCTTACCAATCCTTTCCTGGGTTGAAGGACATTTAGGTTGTTTCCACATTTTAGCATTGTAAATTGGTTTGCAATAAATAGCCTATGCAAGTGTCTTTATAATAAAGTTTTTTTTCTTCTGGATAGATGCCCAGTGATGGGATTGCAGGATCAAATGGGAGATCTAGGTTGAGTTCTTTGAGGTTTCTCCATACTTTCTTCCAAAAAGGTTGTATTAGTTTGCAGTCCCACCAGCAGTGGAAAAGTGTTCCTTTCTCTCCACATTGGTGGTAGCATCTGCAGTTTTGAGATTTTGTGATATAGGCCATTCTCACTGGGGCTAGATGATATCTCAGGGTGGTTTTAATTTGTGTTTCTCTAATAATTGGATCACTAATGGATGATGAGCATTTTTTTATGTGTTTACTAGCCATTTGTCTGTCGTCTTTAGAGAAGATTTTAGTCATCTGTCTTCCCCATTGATGTATGGGATTGTTGGTATTTTTCTCATGGATTAATTGAAGTTCTGTATAGATCCTGGTTATTAAGCTTTTATCTGATTCAAAATATGCAAATATCCTTTGCCATTAGGTAGGTTGTCTATTTTGCTTTGGCTCCTTGGCTGTACAGAAGCTTTTCAGTTCAATTAAATCCCATTCGTTTATTATTGCTGTTGCTATTGCCATGGCAGTCTTCCTCATAGAATCTTTCCCCAGGCCAATATATTCCAGTGTTTTTCCAATTCTTTCTTTGAGAATTTTATCATTTCATACCTTAAATTTAAGTCCTTTATCCATCTTGAACCAATTTTCGTGAGTGGAGAAAGATACACGTCCAGTTTCAGTCTTTTACATGTAGATATCCAATTCTCCCAGCACCATTTATTGAATAAGGAGTCTTTCCCCCAGTGGATTCTCTTGTTTGGTTTATCAAAGATTAGGTGGCTGTAAATTGTTGGTTTCATTTCCAGATTTTCTATTCAATTCCAAATGTCTATGTCTCTTTTTGTATCAGTATCATGCTGTCTTGACCACTACCTTGTAATACAGCCTAAAATCTGGTATGGTGATACCCCAGCTTTGTTTTTATTACTAAGAACTGCCTTAGCTATACGGGTTTTTTTTCTGGTTCCATACAAAATGCAGAATCATTTTTTTACAAGTCTTGAAAGTAGTATATTGGTATGGATGGCATTGAATCAGTAAATTGCTCTGGGAAGTATAAACATTTTAACAATGTTGATTCTTCCCAGCCAGGAGCATGGTATGTTCTTCCATTTGCTAAAGTCCTCTCCTATTTCCTTTCTTAAGGTTTCATAATTTTCTTTATAGAGTTCCTTCACCTCTTTTGTTAGGTATATTCCTAAGTATTTCACTTTCTTTGGGGCTATGGTGAAAGGAGTTGTGTGCTTAATTAACCTCTCATCTTGCCTGTTGTTGGCGTATACAAAGGCAACTGACTTGCGGGCATTGATTTTATATCCTGAGACATTACTGTATTTTTTAATGACTTCCAGGAATCTTGTGGTTGTGACTTTAGGATTCTTAAAGTATAAGATCATATCATCAGCAAAAAGGGAGAGTTTTACCTCCTTTGCACCTATTTGGATGCCCTTTATTTTCTTATCTTGTCTAATTATATTGGCTAGAACTTCCAGCACTATGTTGAATAGTAATGGTGACAGAGGACAACCTTGTCTGGTTCCAGTTCTAAGAGGAAAAGCTTTCAGTTTTACTTTATTAAGTAAAATATTAGCTGTGGGTTTGTCATAGATAGCTTTGATCATTTTAAGAAATGTGCCACCTATGCCTATACTCCTCAGTGTTCTAAGTAGAAAAAGATGCTGGATTTTATCAAATGCTTTTCGGCATCTATTGAAAGAATCATATAGTCTTTGGTTTTGCTTCTGTTGATATGGTGAATAAAGTTCATGGACTTGCATATGTTAAACCAACCTTGCATCCCTGGGATGAAACCTACTTGATCATGATGTATGACTTTTTTGATCATCAGCTGTAATCTATTGGCTAAGATTTTGTTGAGAATTTTTGCATCTATATTCATGAGTGAAATTGGTCTGAAATTCTCCTTTTTAGTTGGGTCTTTTCCTGGGTTTGGTATCAGGGTGATGTGTGCTTCATAGAATGTGTTGGGGAAGATTCATTCCTCCTCAATTTTTTGGAATAATTTCTGCAGTATAGGAATAACCTCTTCTTTGAAGATTTGATAGAATTCTGGTGAAGCCATCTGGACCAGGGCTTTTTATGGTTGGGAGATTTTTTATTGTTTCTTTGATCAAAGTGCTTGAAATTGGTCTGTTCAGGAGATCTATTTCATCTGGGCTAAGTCTAGGGAAAGGGTGTGATTCCAAATATTGATCCATTTCCTTCACATTATTAAATTTCTTTGCACAAAATTTCTGGTAGTATTCAGAGAGAATCTTGTATCTCTGTTGCATCAGTTGTTATTTCCTCTTTATTATTTCTGATTGAGATTGCTAGAGATTTTACTTTTTTATTTCTAGTTAATCTGGCCAAAGGCTTATCTATTTTATTTATTTTTTCAAAAAACCAACTCCTTGTTTCATTAATTTTCTGAATGATTCTTTTGTTTTCAATTTCATTGATCTCTGATTTAATTCTGGGTATTTCTTTTCTTTTGCTGGGTTTAGGCTTAGATTGTTCTTTTTCCAATTCCATAAGAGAGCTTGTGAGTTTGTTGATGTGCTCTCTTTCTGTTTTTCAAATGTAGGCTTCTAAAGTGATAAATTTTCCTTTCAGGACTGCTTTTGCTGTATCCCATAGGTTTTGGTAGCTTGTGTCTTCATTGTTGTTATGCTCAAAGAAGTTAGTGATTTCCTTTTTATCTCTTCCTGCACCCAACTGTCATTCAGCATAAGGTTGTTTAACTTCCATGCCTTTGTGTGAGGTTGAGCATTATTGTTGGAGTTGAGTTCCACTTTTAGTGCCTTGTGGTCTAAAAAGATGCAAGGTAGAATTTTAATTCTTTTGATTCTGCTGAGGTTTGTTTTGTGTCCTAGGATATGATCAGTTTTGGAGACTGTTCCATGGGACAATGAGAAGAATGTGTATTCTTTATCTTTGGGATGGAATGTTCTATATATCTATCAAGGACAGTTGTTCTAGGGTCTCATTTAAATCTCCTTTGTTTAATTTCTGTTTAGAGGATCTGTCCATCTCTGAGAGATGGGTGTTGAAGTCCCCTGCTATGGTGTTATAGGATATCATATTGCTCAGACTAAGCAAGGTCTTCTGTTTCAAGAATCTGGGAGCATTTAAATTGGGTGCATAAATATTTAGAATTGAAATATCTTCTTGCTGTATTTTTCCCTTGACCAATATGAAGCGGCCATCATTGTCTTTTTTGACTTTAATTGCTTTAAATCCACATGTGTCTGAAAATAAGATTGCAACCCCTCTTTTCTTCTGAATTCCGTTTGCCTGAAAAATTGTCTTCCAATCCTTAACTCGGAGTTTTAATTTGTCTTTTGACATGAGGTGAGTTTCCTGCAGACATAAAATAGATGGCTTGTGATTTTTAATCCAGTCAGCTGATCTATGCCTCTTCAGTGGGGAGTTAAAGCCTATGACATTTATTGAGATAATTAATAAGTGTGGTAGCATTCTATTCATCTTATTTTGTGAAAGTCCATTGCTTCGTTTTGTCTTTTGCATCATTGTGAAAACTAGGTTCTGTCCTTTAATTTTTGGGTGTTTACTTTGCTGAAGGTCCATTGTAATGGTCAGTGTGTAGGACAGGCTAAAATATTTCCTGTAAAGGTGGTCTTTTTGTGGCAAATTTCCTCAGCTTTTGCATATCAATAAAAGATTTGATTTCTCTGTCAATTTTAAAGTTTAGTTTAGCGGGATATAGAATTCTGGGCTGGAAATTGTTCTGTTTAAGTAGGTTAAAGATACATGACCATTGCCTTTTGCCTTGAAAAGTTTCATTAGAGAAGTTTGTGGTCACCCTGATAGGTTTGCCCTTGTAGGTCAGTTGGTGCTTACTCCTGGCAGCTTGCAAAATCTTTTCTTTTGACTTTAGATAAATTCATCACAATATGCCTTGGAGAAGTTCTAGTTGAGTTGAGGTGACCAGGGGACCCATATCCCTCTGAAAGGATTATGCCAGAATTTTGGTGATATTTGGGAAATTTTCATTTATAATATTCTCTAGAATGGCTTCCATTGCTCTGGGGCATTCTTCCCCTTCTGGGATACCTATAACTCATATGTTTGAATGCTTCATAGAGTCCCATAATTCCGTCAGTGAATGTTCTGCTTTCTCTCTCTTTTCTGCCTGTTTAACTAGCTGAGTTATCTCAAGAGCTTTATCCTCTACCTCTGAGATTCTTTCTTCTGCATGGCCTAATCTGTTGTTGATACTTTCTATTGTATCCTTAAGTTCCCTAATTGACTGCTTCAGTTCCTTCAGCTCTGCTATATCTTTTCTATATTCTTCATATCGTTCATCTCTTATTAGATTCTGTTTTTGAATTTCCTTTTGGTTATTATCCTCTTGCTCAGCAATTTCTTTCATTGTTTTTTGATTGTTCTCCACTTTCTCAGCAATTTCCTTCATTGTTTTCATCATCTATATTTTAAATTCCCCTCTGTCATTTTTAACATTTTTTTAATAGGAGGAATCCTCTGCTGTAGCTACCTCACAACCCCTAGAAGGGGTTGGTTACTCTGGACTGGTATTTCATGTTGCCAGGATTTTTCTGCTGATTCTTCTTCATGAGTACTTTCTTGTATCTGTTTTCTTATCCTAATTTTCCTTTCACTTCTTCTTGGTCTTTAAGTTACTGTGCCGCTTGCCTAAAGTTTTAATGAGTCCTTTTGGTATGAGACCAGAAGGATGAGAAGATTGACAAGCAAGAAGGGAAAAAAGATTTAAAAAAAAGAGAGAGAGAGAGAAGAGGGGGTGAGTAAAAGGAAATATTGACAAAAAGAAGAAAGACACCAAAAGAACAAAACAGGAGTAAATAGGTATATAGTAGGGTACTATGACCCAACCTTAAAGACCCCCAACCTCCAGGGGTGCTGGGTTAGGTGATTCCCTTGAGGTCAACAGCTCTTTGCCAGCCATCTAAGACACAGTACCCACCTCAACCAGGTAGAGAGAAAAGACAAAAATACTATAAAACCAAAACAAACAAGCAAAAACCCTTATGGGATAAAATTAGGGGAGAAAAAAAATAATAGGGGCAGAAACACTGGCAAAAATGAAATTCTAATTGTTAAAGAAGGCAAAAATGAAAGATTGTATTTAAATTAGAATAGTGGAAAAAAAAGAAAAAACAAAAAAAAAGTCAAGAAAAAATGTTGAAATTAAGAAAAAAGAAGCAACAACAACAAAAAAAACCCAAACCAAAAAACCCAGACAGTATATATATCTTGCTAAATATTGACCAGGCAACAGATGATCTTCTGAGGTATGAGATGTTAATCACAATGTTGATACAGCTGTAAGAAATGGAGACTGGAGGCCTCTGCTGATTTCTCAGACCCTGCAGGCTTGGGGGCTCAAATGTCTCCTCAGCCCACAGACACTTCAAACCATGAACCTTGGCCAGCCATAAGCTTTCCCAGGAAAGCACTTATCCCTGGGATGTCTCTGGCATGGCTGCCTGCTTTGCAGTGCACCAAATCCAGTCTCCCTTCTATGCCCCTGAGGGTCAAGGCTGTTAATCTGCCAAACACTTGGATCTCCGCACTTCCCCAGTGTCTCAGTCCTCACCTTTGGACAGCTCAGTCACTAGATTACTTGCCCAAGGTCTCCCGGTCTCCTGGCACTGCAACATGGGCAGCCCACAGCTGAATGATATTAGCTCCTTTCTGGCTCAGTTGCTCAGTCCAGGGGCCCCAGACAACACCCAAAGTCATCTGCTTGTCAGCCCCAAAGATCACCCAGGCAGTTCAATCTAGGGCCCAAGTCCAAAAAAAAAAAAACCCAAAACACCCCATGGGGTAAGGCTTTTTCCTGCTTATAGTCTCACTGTTGCTATGATTACAGCTGCAGGCAGCCTCTGACTGAACAAACGCACCTACCACTTGCCAGTTTTCCACCGTTTCTGTCCTCCTCATGGGGTCCAGAAATCTCTCACTGACTTCCTGTGTCACCACCAAAGGAAAGCCTGGAGTCTTCTCTCCCCACTCTCACTGCACCCGGCTGCCATTGTTATGTGTTCTTATTGCATAGCTCCCTTTACCATTATATAATGCTCATCTGTGTCTTATTGATTTATAGTCTGCTTTTTTCTGATATGAGAATGGTTTCCATTTATATGGAATATTTTTTTCCAGGCCTTCACCTTGAGTCTGTGTGAGTCCTTGTTAGTTAAGTGTGTTTCTGGAGACAGAAGATACTTGGGTTGTATTTTTTCATCTCTTCAGCCAGCACTCTTTGGAGTGCAGCATTCAGACCATTTATGATGAATTTTTAGTATTGATATATGAGATGCTGTTCTGTTCATCGTGTTGAGTATTACATCAACATGATTGCTTTATTTTCCCTCTTATGCTATTGTTTTACAAGAGCTCTGTGCTTTAGGTTTTGGGTAGTTTTTACACTTGTGGCTATCTTTTCTGCTGATCCATGCATAACGAAGTTTGAGTATTTCTTATAGGGCATGTCTGATGGTGACAAATTCACTTGGTGTTTGCTTGTCTAGAAGGGTCTTTATTTCTAAATTGTTTGTGAAACTAAATTTTTCTTAATTGTTTGTGAAACTTAAGATTCTTGGCTTGCTGTTGTTCTGTTTAAGCAGATGAAGATAGTGTTTGCTTGTCTAGAAGAGTCTTTATTTCTAAGTCGTTTATGAAACTTAATTTTTCTTAATTATTTGTGAAAATTAATATTCTTGGCTTGCTGTTGTCTTGTTTAAGCAGATAAAGATGGGACCCCAAGGTTTGAGGCTTGTAAGGTTTCCACTGAAAAGTTTGGAGTTAGCCATCTGATGGATTTCCTTTGTAGGTTAGTTGTTGCTTTCATCTTACTGCTTATAGAATTTGTCTTTCATTTTACTTTGGCCAAGTTGATGACAACATTTCTTGGACATGTCCTACTTGCTGTGAGTCTTCTTGGTGTTCAATGATTATCTTGTATATGGAAGTCTGAATCTCTGGTGATGCCAAGGAAGCTTTTCTCAATAATTCCCTTAAATTTTCCATGCCTTTTGTTCTTTCTTCTGCTTTAGGGAATACCTATACTTTGTATATTAGTTCACTTCACATAGTCCCATATTTCTCAAGTGATTGTTCAGTCTTCTTTATTCACTTTTCAGCATTTTGAATGATTGAGTTAGCTCTAGAGCTTTGTCTTCAAGTTCTGAGATTCTTCTGCTTGGTTGAAGTTTTCTGCTATATTTTGAAATTCTCTAAATGACCCTTTCATACCATATCCTTTCTTATGTTGTTATCTCTTAAGCAACTTTTTCATTGATTTTCTGAAAATAAAATTTTTTGGCTTCTTTTTGTTCATTTTTAACTTTGTCTTCAATTCCATTCATTTTATTTGCCATATATATTCTAAATTCCATTTCTGTCATTTCCACAGTTTCCTTTTTGTTCGGGTCCACTACTGTACATCCATTGTGATCCCTTGAGATGTTGAATTGTTTTTGTTTGTTTGTTTCTTTTCTTTTTTTTAAATAGTGCCAGAGTTCTTTTGCTGAATCCTCTTCTCTCAGCTCAGGGGTGATAGGTTTGCAGAGTATCTGTTCTCTTTTGCCAGGAATTTTACTTAATGTGAAAGGGGTATTCCTCAAAGGTGCTTTTTTGTCCTATTCTTGAATGTTGGCCTGGCCAGGGAGGAGTGGGCACAAAGAGAACCTGTAATGCACATTTTGTGCTGTTCCCCTGTGATTGTCACAGTTCAATCTGGCACTGGATGATCTTTGTGCGGGATAGTAAGTTGTTCTCCAGGTTACTGTTGGAAGCTGGAGTTGGGGGCTGGATGACACCCTCTTCCACAAAGGCTATCATTGTGATGGTTTGCTCTGACTGGGGTCTCCTGGCAGTGGTGACAGTGGCAGCTGGGTGTGGCTAGCTAGACTATGGTCATGGGTGCCTGGGCTGTGGGCATTTGCTTGAGCTGGGTCCAAGTGTAGTGGTGGCTCAAGAGTGGGGAGGTCCCTGAGGGAGTGTTGGACCTCGGGGCTATTCCATGGGCCTACCATCAGTGGTAGAGACTCACTGGTGGAGTCTCAGCATCCTGGCACAGCACTAGAATCTCAGACAGAGCTGTGCAGAGACAAGAGAACTAGAGCCACAGGGTTATAGCCCAGGGTCCTGGGGCAGCATTGGAATTTGAGGAGGCAGAGCCACCGACTCAGCCATGTCAGTAGACCCTCACAGGCAGAATCTTAAGGCCGTAGGGTAGCACTGGAAGCTTCGGGGCACATCCATGGTCCTAGAAGCTCAATGAAGCCTTGGGGCAGAGCTGCAGACCAGGGTGCTACAGAAGCTTCATTGCCAGAGATATGTCCTAGAGGTAAGGCAGGACCTGTGTGGGTGGGGCTGTGGGGCTGGATGTAGCACCAGAACTGCAGAAGAGGAGCCACATGTGCAGGGAGTGGCTGCAGTGGATTTTTTTAAACAGTTTCTATTTCTTTGGATTTTTAAAGGCATAAAAACTCTTAATGTAACATTCCTTATGGAGTAAAATTTATTGGTGTCACTTGGGAGTGAGTTCATATCCACATTGTTGCTCTTTTTTGTCTTACATGTAATAGTTTCTCAAGTGTATGGAATTTTAGCTTGTGGTCTAACATTGAAGAGGACTATTTTTTCTCCTTCAGGATTTTCTCCCTCCACTCTGTCTACTTGATTTGGTTGCTTCCTCCCAGTCCAAGATTGCACCATATGTAGCTGATATCTCATCTTTTTTGGTTATGTTGCATCTAGTCTCTGAGGCAGGAGGTAGCCCAAGTTCCAGAGGGCTCTGCCTGTACCTTCCAGGCTCTCTAGGTGCATAGACTATGTAACTTGTGGCCTCAGGTCAAGATTGTAGATTTTTCAGCCTCTCGGAGGTGAGAGAGCGTTCCACCTGCACTACTAGGTGAGTCAGCAAGTTTGTCCTTTGTTCCCTTAAGTAGGATGCTTTTAGTCCTTGTTATTCTGTGGAAACTCCTGGCTACCTTTAACACTTTTGGATATAAACAGGTACCTTACTTTTCAAGTCCTCAGAGATACCTTGTCTTTTAGTGTCTTTTTTTAAACATTTGTTTCTTTGATTGCTATCTGTTTGCAGAGATCAGGTGAGGGGCCTAAAGTCTGTGACCTTTAGCTGTTTTCTTAGCCTCTGTTATTAAGGCATATGAATTGCCAAAGATTCAGGTAAACTAGACTTAAGAGTATATGAAGAAGAATAGTGGGAAATATAGCTGGAAAAGTAAATTGGGACTAAATCATGAATGATTTTGAATGTTAATGCCAAAGAATTGGAAATGGGAAGCAGTTGAAGTTTTGGTAGCATTATTTAGAGAGATTAATGAGACCATATTGTAGGTGGGGCTGGAGGAGCACAGAAAACAAACATGGAACCAGGAGGACAATGTTCAGTCAGGCAGGAGCAAGGCCAGAGCCAGGGTAGACATGGTAGATAGGAATTGATGACAAGGCTGGGAATATTACTGTAATAGACCTGCTTCCTGATATATTGAATTCAGCATCACAGTAAAGGGAAATACCAAAAAGATTTAGGGCCCTGTGACTGGGAAGATTACTAGGTTATCTATCAGCAGCAGGTATTGAGAAATCAGGAAAATAACAGGACATGGTGAATTTAAGTGGCTGTGCCTTCCGTTGAGTCCTAAAATGCTTAGTCCTTTCATGGGCATACAGGAATGATGACTAATTTACAGACGCTAACTTCATGCTGAGCATTGTGCCAAGCACTTCGTTAATTCCTTTAATTCTCATGGCAGCCTTTTGAATTAGACTCTATATGGGTACCTTTTGAATTGATAAAATTGAGGCTTATAAGGGTTAAGTAATTTACTCACAGTTAACACAAGCTGATACATGGCAGATCCAGAAGTTATACCCAGGTCTTTTTTTTTTTTAAACACACTTTTCATTTTAGAATAGGTTTAGGTTTATAAAAAAAAGTTGCAAAGGCAGTGTAGAGTCTCTGTATACCTCTCACCCACATTCCTCTATTGTTAACATCTAACATCTTAGATCATTATGATAAATTTGTCACAACTAAGGAACCAACATTTCATTTAGGCCTTTTTTTTTTTCTTTTGACTCTAGAGGCCACAATTTTAATCCCTACACTGTCTTTATTTGGTTTGGCTTGCAGGTGAGCTGGAATTCATTTTAATGGGGAAAGTCCTTTCTTTTTTCCTGTCCTCACACTTCTTACCCGTGCTTGCAAGAGGGAAAATGTGTTCAGCAGGCTTCTCCATATGTGAAATCAGTTCTACTTACTTCCTTGGTAGGATGTAGGAAAAAAAAATAGATCTTACTCTGTAATAGAGGTTAATGGAATAGGACACTATATGGAGATTATCTTGCAGCTAGAAATTCACCAACACAACTGGAAAGCCTATAGTGAAATGGAACCATCTTTTGTTATTTTAAAATTTAACCAGTAATGGTTCATCTTGAGAAATGAAAAGACATTTAGACATTTGCTAGTAGTAAATATACCACTTTAAAATTTCTTAATATAATTGTAACAGAATTTTCCCTTAAGGACCAGAACAGGAAATTAATTATAAATTAGAATGGTAAAATGTCATTAAACAGAAACTTCTTTATTTTCAAAAGTAATATGAATGGAATGGCTTCTTCCATAAAAGTGAGCAATAATATGGAAACTTCGAGAACAAATTAAATCTTGTGCTCTTAAAAATGTTGTCTGGTGAGTAAATTGAATAGAACTAGCAACAAAAATTTTTTTCTTTATTTTTGGTTTTTGTTCAGGCATAGTCCTTATCTGAAAGATTTTGTTCCCTCATAAAAATTTCACAGTTTAATTAATCATGTTGTATAAATAAAGCACTGGATGAAATTGTTTTCTATATTTCTGTGACCTCTAGTTCTAGAAACACAGTTCATTTGTGTAAAAATATAGAGTGAATCCACTTCTTGTATTATCACAATGGCCCTGTTGATGTTCATGATTTCACTGGCTGCCAATTAGTTTCCCTGGACAATTTTGTGAAGTAGTCTAGTGTCTTTGATTCCCAAATGCTCAGTTGTTTACATATGCGTAGTTTCTGTCCTTATCATAAATTCAAATTTCTATTTTATTGGTTGAAAGAGTTTTAGGTTTCTTAAGGTTTGGCCTATGTAGAAACACAAAATAATAGCATATGCTTTTGAGTACCTACGAGGGCTCAGTTAACATATTAAGTTCTGTACATACACTTTTCTCCTTATCCTTCCAACAACCTTGCAAACTAGGCTTTATTGTCCTCATTTTACAGGTGAGAAAAGAAGGTTGAAAGAAGTGAAGGGACACAGGGCATCCAACCTTTTGGCTTTTCTGCACCACATTGGAAGAAGAAGAATTGTCCTAGGCTATATATTAAGTACACAAACACTAACAAAAGCTGGTGAGCAAAAAAAAAAAAAAAAAATGTCTGTATGTAATTTTCTTGATATCCACCACCACAGATAAGCAAAAAAGTTCTCACATGATCTGTAAGCAGCATGCGGGCTGTGGGTTAGACATACTTTAATAAAAGGACCCTCATTAAGTGGCTGAGCAGAAGTTCAAAGAGGCCATGGAGTTACTGCAAGATGGATATGAATTCATAAGCTGACCGAGCATGTCTGTAAACCAATATAGTTCCAACATCAGCATAGTATTTTTTCCTAATATTTGTAGATATCATTGTTATTAGTAATAAGAGATACTAAAATTGTTCCAGAGTTGCTACAAGGTAGTGAAAAATACCTTCTTAAAATAAAATTGGGTTAGATCTGTGCTCAATTACTCAAATCCGGTTAATACAGACTAGAATCGGGCTTTGGAATCAAATATGTTAGACTTTATTCCAGCCAGGTGCAGTGGCTCATGCCTCTAATCCTAGTACTCTTAGAGACTGAGGTGGGTGGATTGCTTGAGCTTAGGAGTTCAAGACCTGAACAAGAGTGAGGCCCTGTCTCTAAAATGTAGCCGGGCATTGTGGGGAGCACCAATACTGCCAGCTACTCGAGAGGCTGAGGCAAGGGAATCACTTGAGCACAAGAGTTTGAGGTTGCTGTGAGCTGTGACTCCCTGGCACTGTACTGAGGACAATAAAGTGAAATTCTGTCTCCACAAAAAAAAAAAAAAAAAAAAAAAGAGGGTGGTGCCTGTGGCTCAAAGGAGTAGGGCACGACAGCCCCATATGCTGGAGGCAGCAGGTTCAAACCCAGTTCCAGCCAAAGACTGCAAAAAAAAAAAGAGGAAAGCAAATCTTTATTACACCACTTGCTAGCAAGCGTAGACTCTACATCTGAAAAATGGCGCTATGTAGCTGACTCTTTTGATTGTCTACCCAATGTTATTACCTACTTCTTATTGGCAGAGCAAGAAGGGGTATGGCTGTCCCACCCTTGTGACTCAGTCTCAACTCTCACTGACTCCTGTTTGGCCTGAGCTAATCATAGTGGCTCAAATCTCCATTGCCAGTGACTGATTTAGGGATGGACATATGACCCAGTCCTGGATGATCTGATGTAACTGGGGAATTGGAGGGCTTGTGGAAAATGTTATTTTCCTTTCACACTAGAAAGGAGAATTGACCTTTAGTGACAGATGTGAGACAACTTCTAGATCAGTGGTGAGTGTCACTTTCTAGATGTTGCTGTATGTGGTTGCAATGCCTGGCCTTGCTGCAACCTTCTTGCCTCCATCCTGAAAAAGCAGCCAATCAAGCTACGGAGGAGGACTGTAGCCCAAACATACCATCCCAGAGCTAACTAACCTTTCTTACCTTATTGTATCAGCTGATACATGTCCTTGTTATTTGGGAAATCTCAGTCAGTTTTCCTGTTACTTGCAGCTGAAAACATCACATAGTAGCATTTGCTTTGTTGGAAAGTTCAAAATCCTAATGATACCTGGCAAATAATAAAGCCCCAATAATAAATGTTAGTTCCAAGCTACAATAATAAGGTGATGTTTTTAGTTTTCTCAAGACCCTAACTCTGATGGGAAATCTCCCCCATGAAACATCATTATTTCGTCTACATTCTCTAGTATTCAATAAAAGTTGCACATGGATATATCAATTCTAGATCAATACAGAATGACATTAACTTGTGTTCCCGGACTGCTGGGATATTGAAAAATACCTAAAACCTAAAGTTTTAAGAGAGGACCATTCTTTCCTTCCTCTCAGACCAAAATATATCTGGCCCATTACCACCCAAAGTAAGCGGTGTTCCTATTTGGACATAGAAAAAAGTCTCGCCAACTGAAAACATTTTCTTCAATCTGTCTTTGGAATAAATACTGTAGGATGTTTCCTCCCAAAGAACCTTCCTGTGGAGCAAATAAGATTATTTACATGTATTTGCCTGATCTGAAGCAAAAACACTTGAACACTGGAAGAAAGAAAACCTGCACTTGGTCAAAATCAAAATACCTAAGATTAATGAAAGAGGCTTCCTTAAGATAAATAAAGTAAGTTGCATTCTTCTTGGAAGAAGTCTTCAAAGATTTTAGAGCCAAACACATATGGGAATGAGTATTGGGATGGGCTCAAGATTTTTTTAAAAGACCTCAAAAAATGAGGATGTTTTGTCTCTATAGCTGACAAAAAATCTGTGGCCAAGTAGGCCGAAGCCTGCAAACTGAAAAATTTGAAATCCTCTAGCTTCCCTAAGATCAAAGCCAGATACGCTGTCCTTCCTTTCCCAGAGCTTGTTTGGAGGAGTCGGATCAGTGTGCAAGGTTGGTGGCAGAGGGGCCACAGATCAACACTAGTCTCAGCTGTCAGAACATGCTCTGATGGACGTTCATTCAGAATACCCAGCTGGCCAGAGAAAGGCTTTTGGAAACAACAGAGTGATTGACATTCTTCAGTACTCATTTTCCAGCAAGGACAAATATTTGATTATATAATAAAGAAGTTATGTCTACTGACACCCAAACGATTGACCTACAATGACAAATGTGCAACTTATTAAGTAAATTCCATGAAGCCTGCAATGCATACTAATCATTTTCTCAAGACACATCAACACTTTCCCACCAAGAGCCCTTTCCTCAATGGTTCCAGTTGGCAAAACTCATTCTCATGTGGACCTATTGTTTTGTAAGCACACAAAACTCTTCTGTGGGTTTTTTGAAATATAAAATGGGTTTATCTGCTCTGATTTCCCTTTGCTGCCACGATTCCAGAGACCATAGATAATTATTTCAGCTCAAACCCATAATGTGAGTTTCTGTTGGAGAAAAAATAGAGAATGAGAGCCTTCTGTGATGTATCTTGTGTATGCTGGCTCCTCTGGGGGTGAGTACAGCTTTATTTTCTTATTCAAGATGCACACCCTATGGAGAGATGCCTGGTGTTGGTTTAAATGGGTATAAAAAGTGTTCCTTGGTTCTGGATCTCTCACCAAAGCTGGTCCAGAAACCTCGCCTCTGTATGTTATTGGACTTGCTCCTTTGCTAACAAAGCACCTGGGATGACTGATCATGGCAATGGTGAGTAGAGTCCTTGCAACCCTTCAAGTTAACTGGCATAGGTCATTTGTTTGCTGAGGAGGAATAGACACCCAAAGCATGTCAAATGTGCAGCAGATGTGTATTTATGGTGAGAATGCATTCATAAGCAAATCCATATTGTTAATGTAGGCTTGGTGCCTGTAGCTCAGCAGCTAGGGCACCAGCCACATTCACTGGAGCTGGTAGGTTCAAATCCAGCCTGGGCCCGCCAAACAACAATGACAACTACAACCAAAAAATAGCTGGGCATTATGGCAGGCACCTGTAGTCGCAGCTACTTGGAAGGCTGAGGCAAGAGAATCACTTAAGTCCAAGAGTTTGAGGTTGCTGTGAGCTGTGATGCCATGGTACTCTACCCAGGGCAACATAGTGAGACTCTGTCTCAAAAAAAAAAAATTGTTAATATATATAAATGGTAAGTTAAACTTACAGGAAAATGTATAATGAAAAGCCCTTTTCCAGCTCTTATCCTCACTTGCCTACTGCTCTATTTTTGAAGAACATGTTATTTAGGGTCTATGCACACAGGTACTTATGAATAAATACCCCTGATTTTACAAGTGGTGGTATATTATACCTGCCATTGTATACCTTGCTTTTACATAAAAATATTTAAAACTAATATATGAACAACTGATTGCTTTCCTTTAAAACAAATGCTTAAAAAGAGAAAATCTGAAAATAGTGAAAATTGTATTTAAAAATAGATGAGTCATGTGTATGGGGTGGTTCTCTTCAGATAATTTAGAAGTGAAGTGCAGGGAGACTTTCTGGTGGGGACAGCCTTCCTTACCCCAAGCAGGAGATGACGGCAAAGGAAGACAAAGCTAACACAGGTGTCCCATGCTAGTCTTCCTATCCTCCTTCCCCCCTGTTTGCCCTCCCTCCAGATCTTCTTCCCACTGTGCCTTTCCCAGAACACCCTGCCTGCTTCCCACCATGCTTACTCCTTCTCTCCTTCCCTTCCTTCCTCCTGCCAATCAGTCCCTCTGTACTTTGCATCCGCACTTTCACCTCCATCCCTTCCACTAGGCCATCCTTCTGGATTCCCTGACTCCCGCCATTCCTGCCTTGGGTGTCTGTCTTCTTTAGTGGGGCTGGAAGAGCTGCCTGTGGCATTTGGGTTATGAAAAGGATGGCAAGGTTCACAGGCTGGGTCAAAGGCTGACCAGAGCTGGTGGGGTGTGTAGGAGGCCCAAGCTCTGGAGTGAGGACTGTGTTCTACTGCCTTCTGCCTGATCAGGTGCAAGTAGTGTCAGGGTTCAGAGAGGCAGAACCAGTAGGAGACAATGATTGATAGATAGTAAAGAATTGGTTTATGCAATTGTGGGGGCTGAGGAAGCATGTCCAAAGTTTACAGGCTTGGTCATTGGGAAGGGGAGAACATGGACAAGCTGGACACACAAGTGCTCAGGCCAAGGCTGTTGTCCACAGACAACCATTGACTCAGGCCTACTTAGGATGACCTCTCTAATTTAAAGTCAACAGATTAGGGACTTTTGTTTACATAAGCAAAAACCCTTCCCAGCCTTGCCTAGATTTGTGTTCCTTGCAGAACTGGTGGCAGCATGGGAATACCACAGATGGTTGCCTTTTCCCTTCCATCCTCTGACTCTTGCAAAAGAATATCTCTGGAGTCCTTCTTCTCCAGAAATATCCTAGAAAGGGAATTCTGGGGAGCACAGTTTAACACAAACAAGTTGAGACAAGAAAAAACCACCAATACCTACCATGATGGTCAGCTCCTGGGCCAAGGCCCCAGGCCTGGCCAGGCTAGGCTCATCCTAGAGGCCTTGCAGCTCTGCTGCCTCGTGGCTGCCTCTGCAGGGGTTCTTTACTGGTTGTCCTTAAGGAATGGCATAAGTGGACTAGAACATTCCCACATGCCCTCTACCCTTCCTCACACAACTCCCCACCCTTCAGTGCAGCACTTCTAGGAACACTTGTTGAAGGTAAAGATACTCCCACTAAAACATAGGCCTTTTCTCCCATTTCTCTTTGGAACATAAGTGGAGGCTTTATAGGAGTAACTTTGGGTCTACTTGTACTGAACATCAGCAGTTTGCTCCTCCAGACCCTTCTTCATCCTTCTCCGGCCTGTTCTCCACTCAGGGCTTGGCAGGTTGATGCTGCAGCCACAGCTCTTCCTTGCTCTGTCTCTGCCTCCAGTTTGGTTTGGCCGATGGACTGCTCTGGCAGGAGACAGGTGGGAAGAAGAGAGTGGAGTCCAGGTGTTTACTTTCCCAGTGTGACCCCTGCAAGGTTGCCTTGGGCTGTCCATCTCCTTGACTAAAGGGAATTCTTGCTCCAAGGCAGCCCTCTGCCCACCAGTTCTCTTTAAACAAGGCATGGTGAAGGAATGGGTTTTGTTGTTTTCATTTCCATTTCCCTATGGACTGATTTCCGTTTATAGAATAGACTGATCACAGGCTTGGCTATCTCAGCAATGCCAAATTATAATAAAGTTTCCAAATACTTTACATTTTTATATTCTTATTGCAGACTCACAATTTTTCATACCACAGCCAGTTTTCATACCGGGGCCAGTTCACAGGGAACAATATGAGGAGCAGTACTCTCCAGGACTCTTTATGAGAGTCTTGGTACTCTTCACATTCACTTCTCAGAGCTCAGGTGTGGTATCAGCTCAAATCATTACCAGCCCTGGAGTTCCTGCATTATCTATTATGGTTTTTGTCTATACCTTTGTGCATAGAATCTTTGTAAATAAACATTCTCAAGTTGTCCTATTTTGGTTATTCTATTTTCCTATTACTGATGGCTTTAGCTGAGCATGTGAAACAGTCAGTGTTTTTATCACCATTAGTACTGGATCACTTGATCACTTACAGTTTACCTCACAAATGATCCAGACACGCTGGTCTGTTGACACCCCAGATGACTGGGTGTGTTTTTGCAGATCTAAGTATTTTGTTAGTTCAACTTATTTCTCATTCAATATTTAGCTCATTAAAATTTAGATGTATTTTTCTTAACAGATGCAGCTGTCATTGAATTATTTAGATGGTAAACTCTGGAAAGCTGAGCCAATACAGTGAATATAGAGGATTGAAGGACTAGGCCATTCTAATTTGAGTCTGGTTTGGTCTCGATAGGATGGGTGCAAGACCCAAATGGCAGAGTCTTTCTCTAAGATTTTATAGGTAAAGTTGTTGGAAGAACAAGGTTCTCTCTTCCTGGGATGTCAGTTTTGAGATCCTTTTCCATTTTCCAAATGATAAAAGCAATGTGCTATTAGAATGAAATGTAGAGTCTCTAGGATGAAGAGATAGAGGGGAGAGAGAGAGAGAGAAAGGCTGCCTTGATGACATTATATGCTTAACGTAAGTTAAGTTTGGTTGCTGTACCTTGTAACCAAAGGGTCTTGCCTCATACATTGCAAGGTAGGATAGGTTACGTAGAGAGTTCCAGATCGCTTGGTTGAAATCAACTAATTAGTCTAGGATTTAAGCTCTTATTCAATTGACCCCAAAGTTAATGAATGATCTCTCTACTTTATCATTTCCTAACTACTGAGACACCAAGAAATTTAGAAACCCTCTAGAAACAGAAATCAAAGAGCAGTTGTGTACCTGGATTATCCAGCTCCTTGGCCCTCTGAGCTGATTCTCCAGTGGAGCCTCAGTACGGCGACTTTCTTCCTTCAGCCTCTGTCCCCTCTACCCTTCCCCTGAGACCTGCTCCCAGAGAACAAAAGCCAGGCCCCAGGTCTTCTTTTAAAACTTTACTCTGAAAGAGAAGAAGATGAGCAACTAATTATGTTTAAATTATATCTCTTCAAAGTAAAAGTATTAAACCAATGGGCCAGGGGTCTCTAAATACCTTAAAGTGGGAGGAGACCCTCACGGTATTTTTCCTTCAGTCTCTGGGTAAATGAACACAGACAAGGTTCTGGGGTATCTTTAAATATTGAACTATTTCAGGGTCAGAAACATTCAGTTAACTCCTGCCTTTCAGTAAGAGTTAGTTGTCAGGATTAAACTTCTCTTCTGAATTAAGGTTCAGGGAATCTTTTTGAACCATAACTCAGTTGTAAATACAAAAGAAAACTAGAAGAGGAATGGGTATGCTTGTTTTAAGGAACTGCTCTTGTTTATTAGCGAGTGGCTGTAAAGAGCTCAAAAACCCCTAGCCTCAGGTTTGGGGCTTTATTCCTTAGGTAAAATTTCCACATGGAAATGGTGATTCCCTTACCTCTTTGAGTTCTAAGCATTTAAATGGGTCAATCAAAAATAATAGATATAAGGCAATAGTTGCAAGTAGAATTTATACAGGATACTAGAGCTGAGTTGTGGTATGTTCTCATTTAATGTTTTGCTCCCCTCTAGTGGAACTTCATGTAGCGCACAATACCACGTATGGGATAGGATAGCAGATCCCAGGGAAAAAACTGATTTAAAAATGTGTTTAAGGCTCAGCGCCTGTGGCTCAATGGGCTGGGGCGCCAGCCACGTACACCTGAGCTGGCGGGTTCAAGTCCAGCCCGGGCCCGCCAAACAACAATGATGACGGCTGCAACCAAAAAATGGCCGGGCGTTGTAGCGGGTGCCTGTAGTCCCAGCTACTTGGGAGGCGGAGGCAGAAGACTTGCTTGATCCCAGGAACTGGAGGTTGCTGTGAGCTGTGACGCCACAGCACTCTATCCAGGGTGACAGCTTGAGGCTCTGTC
>CAUYON010106798.1:0-15375 GCA_963573935.1 Arctocebus calabarensis | reverse complement strand
TAGAAAAAGATGGAATACTACCCAATACATTCTATGAAGGGTAGATTGCCTATTTTTAATAAAAATAAATTATGGTTAATAGAAAAGAACAGAAGCTCAAAAGCAAGATAATAAATGAAGATGAAGAGGGAGATTGCAGAGACAAGAAACAAGTTGAAGACCAAAACCATGCCAACAGAGAACTAATAAATAAAATGGAGAGAGGAAGGCACAGAGTTGATAAGGCTGAGATTCACTTAAGTGGCAATGAAAAATAAACTTGGTATTAGCCCTGTATTAGATATGTAGCTTGCAAATATTTTCTCCCATTCTGTAGGTTGCCTGTTTGCTCTTCTGATTATTTCCTTAGCTCTGCAGGTTTTTAGTTTAATCAAATCCCATTTATTAAGTTTTATTGTTGCCATGATTGCCTTTGGGATCTTGGTCATAAATTCTTCACCTGTGCTGATAAGAGTGTTTACTACATTTTCCTCTAGAATTCTTATGGTTTCATGCCTTACATTTAAGTCTTTTATCTACCTTGATTTAATTTGTTGTGAGTAGTGAGAGGTAGGAGTCCTGTTCATTCTTCTGCATGTGGCTGTCCAATTTTCCTAGAAGCATTTATTGAATAGGGCTTCTTTTCCCCAGTGTACGTTGTTTCCTGTGTCAATGATCAGTTAGTTGGGATTTCGCAAGAATGGGGCTTGTATTTGGTGCCTCCTCTCCACGAGCTCTTGGGGGAAATATAAGCTCATTTCAAGGAATTCGAAATGGGGAAAGACTATTATCACATTTTGGGAATTTAAAAAGGAGCTTCAGATGAAGATATTAAAAAGGCTTACTGAAAATAAGCCCTCAAATTTTATCCAGACAAGAACAAATCTCCTCAGGCAGAAGAAAAATTTAAAGAGGTCGCAGAAGCTTATGAAGTATTGAGTAATCCTAAAAAGAGAGAAATATATGAGCAGTTTGGGGAGGAAGGGTTGAAGGGAGGAGCAAGAGGCACTGATGGACAAAGGGGCACCTTCCGGTACACCTTCCATGGTGATCCTCATGCCACATTTGCAGCATTTTTTTTAAGGGTCCAACCCCTTTGAAATTTTTTTTGGAAGACAGATGGGTGATGGCATTTGTATATAAGTTGCAACAGGTACCTATTACCTATAATAGCCTCTATTTCTAAGTGTGAGTCAAACATCAGTCAGATGCTTATAACTCAGGGATGGCCTATGAAGTTGCATTTACCTATAATTTCCCATTTTCCCTATGTATGATTCCTCAAGGAACTAAAAGTAGACCTCCCATTTGATCCAGCAATCCCACTATTGGGGATCTACTCAAAAGAAACGAAGACTTTTCACCAAAAAGAAGCCTGCACTCAAATGTTTATGGCAACAGAATTCACAACTGCAAAGTTGTGAAATCAACCCAAGAACCCATCAATTCATGAGTGGGTTAATAAAATGTGGGATATGTATATTACAGAGTACTACTCAGTCATAAAAAAATATGAATTAATACCTTTTGCAAAAATCTGGATGGAACTGGAGACCATTCTCCTAAGTGAAATATCTCAAGAATGGAAAAACAAATGCCACATGTACTTATTATTATCTTGGAACTAAATGGAAGTAACTCGATAAGTATACTCCATAACAGGGAAGTAAAACTCAGTGGAAATCAACCATAAGGGACGGATTAAAAACCTATCTAATGGATACAACAAACACTATTTGGATGATGAGCACACCTGTAGCCAGAACTCAAGAATTACAAAAGCAATCCATGTGACCTAAAACAATTGTACCCCTTTAATATTTTGAATTTTTTTAAAGGAAAAAAATAAAGAAACTTGAGATAATCATGATTGCAAATAAAAATGTTAAGGATATCAGACAAAAGCTATACTAATGAAGGAAAGATAAAAATAATCCAAAAGAAAGATAATTGAGACTCCTAGAGCAGAGATCTCATCAAAGAGATCAAAAAAAACCATCCAAAGACGTGATAAAAGAAAATTTTCCTATAGTTACATGAGTATGTAAAATGAAAAAACACATTAAGTCCAGAAAAAACTATTTCATAGCACTTATCATGTTCTAATTAAGTTATTCAACTTCAAAAATAAAAACTCTTTCAGGAATTCAGGAGAGAAAAAGCAAATTGGTACATAGGATGAATGGGTAAGTGGGAAGGACTGGGCTATGATCAGTCTTCTCATAATAACTTTCAAAGACAGGACAGTGGAAATGTGTCCACAACATTCTAAGGGAAAGTGTACCCAAGAATATTATACCCACTCATGATGACATTCAAATAAAAGTCAATATGCAGATATTCTCAACCATAAAACAAAATCAAGGAATATAATACACATGAGCCTTTCTTAAAAAGCAAGACATAAGTATGCAACCTGTTTAATTAAGGGATGCATCAGAATGAAGAATACGTAGTAAAAGAATTGGTGGTAAAAGCCCCATTTATCTAGAGATCGATTTTAGATAATTGTTTGGGTTATCAAAATAGAAAAAAATACAATATAACACTTCAAAAATAATAATATAATAAGATAAAAAGGAAGAGGGAAAGTAGAGGAATAGAAATGCTAATGTCTTCACATTTCATATCAGGAATCTAAATTAATACTATATAAAACTAGACCTGAGCGGCCAGGCCTGGGTTGGAGTCTGTGGAGGGGTACTTAGGACTTTGGTGGAAGCATCCAGTTCAGGTGTGTCAGTACTGAGTCTGTGTGAGAAAGGTGATGCCATGATTATGGAAAAGACGGGGAACATCTTCAAAAAAGAAAAGGAAATGAAGAAAGGTATTGCTTTTCCTACCAGCATTTCAGTAAATAACTGTGTATGCCACTTCTCCCCTTTGAAGAGTGACCAGGACTATATTCTCAAGGAAGGTGACTTGGTAAATTTGACTGTGGGGGTCCACGCAGATGGCTTCATCACCAATGTGGCTCACACTTTTGTGGTTGATGGACCTCAAGGGACCCAAGTAATAAGGCAGAAAGCAGATGTCACTAAGGCAGCTCTCCTTTGTGCTGAAGCTGCCCTATGCCTGGTCAAACCTAGAAACCAGAATACACAAGTGACACAAGCCTGGAACAAATTCGCTCACTCATTTAATTGCATACCAACAGAAGGGAAGATGTCACATCAATTGAAGTAGCATATCATCAATGAAGAAAATACTATTATCCAGAATCCCACAGACCAACAGAAGAAGAACCATGAAATAGCTGAAGTTGAGGTACACGAAGTATATGCTGTGGATGTTCTTGTCAGCTCAGGAGAAGACAAGGCCAAGGATGCAGGACAGAGAACCACCATTTACCAACGAGACCTCTCTAAGCAGTAGCACTGTGGCCTGAAAATGAAAACTTCATGGGCCTTCTTCAGCCAGATGGAAAGGTGTTTTGATGCCATGCCATTTACTTTAAGAGCATTTGAAGATATAATAAGTCTGTGGGGGCTTGAATGGTGTTCTCCAAAATTCACATGTACCCAGAGTCTCATAATGTGTCCTGATTTGTAAATGGGGTTTTTGCTGATGCACTTAGTTAAGGTGAGGTCATACTGAATTAGGATGAGTCTTAACTCTAGTGAGTTCTAGCCTCCACTACTGTGACAGAATAAATTTCTGTTGTTTTTTTCAAAAAAAAAAAGTATTTGAAGATGAGAAAAGAACTCAGTTGGGTGTGGTGAAGTACAGCAAATATAGAACTGCTGCAACCATGTAATGTTCTCTATGAGAAGGTGGATGAAATTTTTTGCCCAGTTTAAATTTACAGTTCTGCTCATGCCCAATGGCCCCATGCAGATAACCAGTGGTCCCTTTAAGCCTGACCTACAAGTCTGTGATGGAGGTCCAGGACACTTAGCTAAAGGTCCTCCTCCAGAGTTCTGCAAGTCAGAAAAACCCAGAAAAAGACAAAAAAAGAAGGCCTCCAAGACTGCAGAGAGTGCCACCAGTGAGGAAATGTTAGAAGAAAATGAAGCTGGGGACTGAGGTGGGTCCCATTTCCCCAGCTTGCTGTTCCTGCCTCATCCCCTTCCCACCACACCCCAGGCTCTGTGAAGTGCAGTTCATCTTCTTCACCCAGGACGGCCAGCAGAGCAGGGTCTCCCTGCCCCCAACCCAGGCCCCCAAGCCACCCCCCTTCCAACAACAACCAGCTGCAACTAACTCTGGTCTTGGGACTCAAGGCTTCCCAGCCACTGAAGACTACTTTAAATAGAAAAAAAGAAACTGAATAATAAAATCAGGAGTCAAAAAAATACTACATAAAACTAAAGCATGTACATATGAAACTAAGGTATATCTTTCTATCTATCTATAAACACACAAAATCTTAAATTCTTTTCTTCTTGTAGAGATGAGGTCTCATGATATTACCCTGGCTGGTCTTGAACTGATGGCCTCAAGCAATCCTTCTATCTCTGCCCCTCAAAGTGCTGGCATTACTCCCAGCCCTAAAACCTTATTTTTGTTTTATATTCTCTTTTGTCTTAACTTGAAAGGGATCATGGGATAATCTAGGAAGTAATAATTCTTGTAGTAAAGACACACTGATTTATATTGTAATGGTTCCCTTAGGTTTACTTCAATGTATTTTAATTTTGTTAAATTTAGGTGAAATTCAAATTATATTTAATAAAATCCCTTGTGTAGTATAATCCTATTTTTAAAGTATTTTATCTATCCTTTTTTTAAGTCATATATACATAGATCATGAATACATTTATGCCTTTGTGCGATTCAATGTGTTGATTATTTGTACAAATTGGAGTGCTTACATCCTACTAGTTAACATAGCTTTACCTCATTTACTTAATCACAATGTTAAGACATATCCTTCTTTCTACATAGGTACACACAATAATATTTGGAATGATAGTAAGGTCACTAGCAATTGTTTTTAGGTTACGGTGGTAGAATTGGGGGTGATTTCCTTTCTTAATTGCTTAAATTCTTTACAGTGAGCAAGTATTAATTTTAATTAAACAAAAGAAGTAATATTTAAAACTATAAACCAAGTTTCACATGACCAAATTTATTTTCACTTCAATTCTGTGAATACTTTTTATGAGTACTTATTATGGGCCAAGCCCATTCTAGGCCCTGGAACTGGATCAGCCAAGAACATAAACACAACCCCTGATGTTACACTGCCCTTTGTCTAGTGAAGGTCTTTACTTCATTCAGCTCCACTTATATGAAATCATTTGGACCTCAGTCTGCACCGATGACAATGTTCAATAGCAACTCTATAGAAGGCCTTCTTTGGGCTAGATTTGTGAGGATGCAGACTGTTACCTTAAAGGATAGCAACATTTTTGCTTCAATGTCAATCATTTTAATCTGCCACTATTTGCCCAACTTGATCTGGGTAATTGAAAGAGAGTGGGATGGGAAGCGAAGCATGAATTCACATCCCAGCTTTGGCAATTAATGTCAATGAGACCTTGATGAGTCATTTAATCTGATCCACCATTTCTTTTTCCGTGAAAATTAGGGACTTAAATGTCATATTATGTTATGACACAGTTAAGTGTTAAAGTATACAAAGTATTTGAAACAGCATCTGAAATTTAGTAGAAATGGTTAGCTCTTGTTATTTCTTAAATTGCATTACTTTTGTCAAAATCACAATTTATTGAGATAAATTTTGTCATCATAATTGATCCCACTGTCATCAAGGTGATCTAAAATTCATAAAAACATTTCTAAATCATATGAACGGATAATGAAAACATTCAAAAGTAGGAAAAGTTCTTTTAGGTTTAAGAAATTACCTAAAGTAAATTAGCTCTTTAACCTTTTTGATAAATGAAATGCAATATAGTCATATGACTAATGGCATATAATAAAAGGTTTGTATTTGCCAAATTGCAAGGTATTATTACAAAAGTATAGAGGATGGGTCTAATTAGCCTTGAGGCAAGGAGCTTAAAGCTTCTTAATTGCTTGTTACTTTTCCTCCACCTTGTATTGATAAACTTGAAGATAAAAGAGGGTAAATGTGATTTACACAGGCAAAGAGAACAGATGTTATATGTTGTAAATTATGCTAAAAGTCAGTAAGATAAGAGAATGAATTTACATGGTCGTCTATTTCCAATTTAATTTATATGATACAAGTAGAAGCATTTGGAAAGTTTTGCTTCTTCCTGCCCCGTGCTGATTAAATCAATCTGAAGAAAGTTCCACTGATATTAATCACTCCAAGACAGTGTTCTTTATGGCTTCTAATGTTATCGTGACAAGAAGAAAACTAAGAATCATATATTTCTGATAACAGAGCCAGGAAGCAAACTAAGAAAATAGAAGGATACATAAAATAAGTGAAAAGAAAAATAATGTATAGATTAGATAACGATACCTTAGGGTTAAAAGCCACAACTATTAGCTCTCTGGAATGTCCTTACTAATTCAGTGAAGAATCATCAGCTATATATAGCCTGAAGGGGAGAAAAAGGGAGAAAATCAGCAAAACACAGCATACAGAGAAAGAAAACACTTAAGAGAATGGGTTGAGTTTCCTTTCCTAACATGAGCTTCAACAGTGACTCCTCTGTTTCCTAAAATGCCATACTCTAAACTTCTCCTCAAAGGCAGAACTATAATCTACAGCTTTCACAGATACAAGAAAAAAAAGAAAAGCAGTTATTCTTCCTTCCTTCAATTTAGGCCCACAGAGAAAGGCTATCCTGCAATATTAAACACTCAAACAGGAACAGGTCAAAGAGATGCAATATGGCTGTAGTTACTCAATTCACACCTGAAGCTTGACCTTGCTATTCTGTTCTGAAATCTTCTAGGAATTTTAGAAACCCAGGGTTGTAATTAACTTTGCTGTATCTTATTAATAGTTTAAACAGTTAAGAAAACTAAAATGAAAGTTGAGTAAAGGAGTCAGACCAGGCCAACTGTTTATTATAAGTGCAGATATAATAATATGACTACTAAGTACCACTTACAGAGAATTTTGTATGCTTCAGGTATAAGGCTAAATCTTTTATACACATCATTTATTTATTCTTTCATAAAATCCCTTTGATGCAAATATTACTCCTGCATTACAAATGAAAAAGCACAGGACCCTAACAATTAAGTAACCAGGTTTACACAATTCCCTACAACCTAACAATTCCATCCAAGGCCCTTGTTCTCTTCTGATTAACATCACTGAAGGCCTACGTGGCACTGTAATACCCAAATAAAAATAAGCTGATTAAAGAAATATTCTATAAAGGATATTTTCTTTGCTGCCTATTTTTATCCATTTTAGGCCCAGAAATCTCAGTTTATATCATCTGTTAGTTCCTCCTAGTCTAAATGACTATTTCTAACAATTTCTGCTGGACTTGATCAAACAGCACTTTGTCCAAAACAACAACAAAGACTGGATCCCCACTACAGAATGAAACAGCTGATCAATAATCAGTTAGTTGGTCAAGAACAACAACAAACCACAAATGGACTTTGTTGTGTTACTTATTTTCATTTCCAGTCCTCCTAATCCATTAGCAAGTGTGGATAAGAAAATTGTCTCTGCTTTGATCTTGTTCTTCTTTCTCTTCCCTTGTTGCCTAGGTTCTGGGGCTCCCCTTCTGTGTGGCTTACATGCTTCTGATCCCAGACTAGTCCTCACTGGGATGATAATTGCATTCTATGTGAACCTCCAGTAATAATTGCACATGCTCCCGATCTCTGTTTGGAGCTACGTAAAGATCACCTGAAATACTGAATCTTTATCGATGATCTACATTGAATATGATCTGCAAAATTGCCTGTCACTAGGACTCCCCACCACTTTCCCCATCCTGACTTTCCCTTGGATCCTCTAACCTCCATGTCTTCAGCATCCTGCCTGGCAGCCAGCCATGGGAAGGGTGTATTGTGATCCCAGCTTTCTCAAGGGAAGAGTAACTTCCTGACAGAGGTCTAACATGAAAGCCTTACTGGTCAGATTTTGGGTACCACAGTACCCCTATTTAAGACAAAGGTTCATATTTGTAGTTTTTTTGAAACATTTCTCCCACTATCTTCTGGGTTTCCATTCTTGGCCCACCATAGGCTCCAACATTAAGTTTTCTATAATATGGCCTAAGATTTAAATCTAATCTAATTGACAGAAAAACTCCTCAAATGTTGCTAACTCCAAAATAAGGAAGAAGCCAAGCAGAAGGGCAAAAAGATGGAAGAAATACAAATATCAGGAGTAAGTAAGAGAGAGTGAAATGCGACACGAAAAGCACTTTAACTCTGTCTGTACTTTGCCAACACGGGCAGAATTCCAAAGTCATTTCTGCATCAAGTCAGTGCCTCTGATTCTGACATCTTTTCTGCCTTGGGGGGTCACTCTATCTTCCTACTAGCCCAATGCTCCAAAGTAGGTCCTCAAGCCTAACAGCTTAGTCTGGTAGCATATCACCTGGGCACTTAAAATCTCTGTCATTAAAAGCCTCACTATCACATTAATGAGAAAAATGATCAAATTGCAAGCTTTTAAATCATAACTTAATTCTAGGCATGATCATATTTATAGAGATTAAAACTATCCAATTGAGTTTACTTAAGATTTTTAATAGCAAAATTACATAATAAAAATAAATTTGAGGCAGCGCCCATAGCTCAGTGGATAGTATAGCCAGCCACATACACTGAGGCTGGCAGGTTCAAGCCGGCCTGGGCCTGCTAAACAAAAATGACAACTGCAATAAAAAGATAGCCGGGTGTTATGGCGGGCACCTGTAGTCCCAGCTACTCGGGAGGCTGAGGCAAGAGAATTGCATAAGCCCAGGAGCTTGAGATTGCTATGAGCTGTGATGCCACAGTACTCTACCCAGGGCGAAATAGTGAGACTCTGTCTTTAAATAAATAAATAAATAAATTAGAAGTATAAATATTAGAGAGAAAAAGCATATTTGGGGGAAAGAAAAATCATTTCTATTTACAGTAGATAAGATTATATACATGAATAACTAAAATAATCTACCAGAAAACAAATAGAAGTGTAATATAAAGTTAATACACAGAACCAACAGTCATCCTACATACAACCAACCACTCACGTATCATAAGCCAACATAAAGAAAGAGAAAACTCTGTATATAAGAAAATCAGAGAGGACAAAATGCCTGGGGATAAATGTAACTAAAATGTGCAAAATCTATGTGAAGACCTTGAAATAATCTCAAAACACAAAAAATAGACCTGAAAAATAGAATGATATGCTATGATCTTAGAAAGGAACTCTCAGCATTATAAATACATCAACTATACTAATCTATACATTTAATATAATATTCATAAAAATACTAATAGATATTTTTGATGTAGACAAGCTGTTCCTAAAGTCTACAGGGAAAAATAAAGCAAGATTACTCAGAAAAACAAATAAGAAAAGAACAGGCTCAGCGCCTGTGGCTCAATAGGCTAAGGCGCCAGCCACGTACACCTGAGCTGGCAGGTTCGAATCCAGCCCAGGCCCACCAAACAACGACTGCAACCAAAAAATGGCTGGGCGTTGTGGCGGGTGCCTGTAGTCCCAGCTACTTGGGAGGCGGAGGCAAGAGACTCGCTCGAGCCCAGGAATTGGAGGTTGCTGCGAGCTGTGATGCCACGGCACTCTCTCCAGGGTGACAGCTTGAGGCTCTGTCTCAAAAAAAAAAGAAAAGAAAAGAAAAGAACAAAGAAGACTGGCACTACAAGCTATCTTGCTAGATACCTGGAAAAATTGTTGTTATCTACATTTTCCACTGTGCACCAAATCAACTTCAAATGTATCAGTCTCAAAACCACTAAAATGCTAGAAGAACATGTCAGTGAATTGTTTTATAACCTTGACGGCTATGAAGGTGTTCCTAACAAATGACTTTAAAAGTCCTGAAGCCTAATAACTGCCCTTTTTATATAAATACACACACACACACACACACACACACACACACATATATATATAATTTGAATTTTTGGAAACTTTAGCTGTGCTGTCAACTTTGGAAAAAGTATCCCAGTTTACTGTGTTGAGTTGGCCTTATACAGAAATTAACAGCCATATTGGTCTAGAAACGTTAAACTTACTTTTTTTTCCATTTGTACAGGGGTAACGCACTGTATTAAATATGTAAGGTCTTATATACATGGGTTTGATTACAGAAACTAATAAAGTATTCTCTAAATAATGAAAAAAAACATCCTAAAGCCTGGGCCTAGCGTGGTGGCTCACACCTATAACGCTAGCACTCCAAGAGGCTGAGGCAGGTGGATCACTTGAGCTTAGGAGTTCGAGAACAGCCTAAGCAAGCACAAGACCCTATCTCTACTAAAGAGAAAAACTAGCCAGGCATTATAGTGGGTGTCTATAGTCCCAACATCTAGGGAGGCTGAGGCAAGGGGATCACTTGAACCCAAGAATTTGAGGTTGCTGTGAGCTATGATGCTATGATGCCAAGGGGACAAAGTAAAACTCTGTCTCAAAAAAAAAAAAAAATCCTGAAGGTTAAAAGAAAAGATAAAAGTCAATGAAATAAAAACTAACAATTTTTTTTTTTTTTTATGGAACGAAAGCACATGAGCAAAGTCAAAAGACAAACAATATTAGGGAATTTATTTGATTCATACCACCAAGGGGACAGAGTGAGACCCTGTCTCAAAAGAAAAAAAAATAAATTCCTGAAGCCTAAAAGAAAAGATAAAAGTCAATGAAATAAAAACTAATGGAGCAAGATGGCAGTTGCAGAGCAAGATGAAGGTCGGGACAGACGTGTAGCCCATCTCTCCCTAGTCATCAGGTGAGAGGGAGGGGGCTCTGGATCTTTCCCCACGTGGATTATTGGAGTGGATAGACAGCTGGAGATGCGTGGGGAATTGGTGGATTGCTGTGTTTGAGGTGTAATTCAAAACCACGGACTTTGCTGTGGAGTTTTCCCCTGCCCGGCCTCACTGGCCGACAGCTGGCCCCTCCCTCACGGAGGACAGCAATTCACAATTCACAAAATCTAGTTGATGAAAATCTCAGTGAAGTGTGAATTCCTAAGCGGAGTTAGACGTCCAGAAAGGGGTGCCCCTCAGAGCCATGGAGGGCTGAGTAGCCGAAGGGAAAATTGAGGGGAGGGGATTCCATCTGGGAAACAGACATTTTGAATTGTCCAAAATGGCAGACACCTTTTCCCAGAATAGCAGGAGAAATTGAACTGTCCTACCATTCCTGGTGGGGAATACTGGTGAGGTCTGGCTGTTCAGGCTGTGTGGGGAACTGGAGCTCAATGGAGAGACTCTGAGCCATGGAAATTGGGGAAGAGATCCCCACATACTGCAGCTGCAGGAGCAGTTGCAGCCAGAGCAGCAGCAGTGGCCAAAGTAGCCGTGGCCAGAGCAGCACAACCAGCCCCTCCCCCACAGGCGATTGCAGTTGCCAGTTCGCAGGAGAATGTGGGAGCAGTGGAAAGATTTGTGAAGCGTGGACTCCTGCACCGAGTTTGGAGGTTGGATAGGTGTGCCGTCTGGAACAGAGCACCCAAAGTGGGGCAACATTTAGGAAACAAACTTTTATAGAAACTCCAAAAATGGCGACTGGTCAGGTAGAGTGGTTACCCTGGTAACAATGTAAACTGTGAATCAGGTATAAGCCTGGGAACCACTCACAGAGCCATCTGGTGTCCAAAACGCATACTGCATTATAAATTTATTCCTACTAAATCTACCTCATAAGTATAGATGTGTATTTCTATATGTACATGCAAGAATAATAATTTTGAGGTTGGTGCCTTTTTTTTCTTTTTTCCCATCCTTTTCTTGGAGGAGCTATTGTTAATTTTTTATCTTTGTAATTTTATTTTTCTTTTTCCTTTCTTCTTTTTTAACTCTTTTTACAAACAATACGTTTTTTTCCCTTCTTTTCTTTCTCTCTTCCTCTTCTTTCCTTCTTACAGTTTCTGAGAGTGCTTACATTAGATTTGTTAGAGGCTTTTTTTTTTCAATTATTTTACAATTATATTTATTGTAGATTTTGTTTTGTTTTGTCTGTATGTCTTTGTGTTTCTGACTGTGCATGCATCTGTGGGCTTGTGTGTCTGGTAGCCTTTTAATCTGTTTATCAGTTTTTTTGGTCTCAATGTGATTGGTGTTCTGCTAAATCCTCGGGTTGGCTATTTTCCCTAACTCCAATTTTCACATCCAATAAGAACAAGGGGTAACAGGGTATGATGGCTGATTGGAGCCAGCTCTCAACCGAGGCTCCAGTCCGGAGGGAGAGATAACAGCCAGAAAGAACCCAACTAAGACGAAGGAGGGGAGCTGAGCTGAGAGATGAGATAGATAATTGCTTGTCTTCCCTGCTGAGGCAAGCTTCAACCCCAAAGAAACTATTTTCAGTACAGATCTTGACCCAAAAAGGTTGTGTGCCCGTCCCCTCCCCTAAGAGAGCTGCTTGCTTACTGTGTGATCTCTACTGGTGAGCAATAAACTGAGGCTCTCCTTCCTCACCCCACTGGAGGGAATTGCTAAAAGTTAGGACTCCTTCTCAAGAGAACCCCTACTGAGAGTCTAGGAACTCCCTTGTCTGTTAGGAAATTTGAACAAATGTTTTCCTTGCCACCTTGATCCTTCAGTCTACCCTCCCACCCCCAGCCTGGCAGTCTAGAAGTCTAACTCCTCCAGAATCCAAATTGTCTGCATTTCTTAGCTAGAACCAGACATTGCATAGACAGTGGCTATATAGCTATGCTGTACCTGCAAATCCAGTAACCGTAGAGGAAGACATAGAGGGAAAGGTGACTGACCTGGCCCAAAGAAAAAGAGTATCTCAGCAGCAGACAGAGGCTTGGTTCCTGCACTGTGGGTGGTGGCTTGGAAGCTGCTGAGGTGCACGAACCTGAGTGGAGGCACCTCCCACCCAACATCAGCATTAGTAGAGTGATCCTGCTGGGGTCTAACTCTGGAGAGTCATCTCCCCAACTCTGTAGCCTTCCAGAGGGAACCAGACCTTGCCCTATAGGGATTCCAATATTGCAGAACAGCGACAACAAAGGTGCAGTGGCCGAGGGAGAAATTCTTTTGCTGCCTGGATATCCTCAGGTTTGGACTGAGCTCAAGTGGAACTTTCTTCAGCTGCCATTGAGCACCTGAGGCAGGCAGACCTCAGCCTCCCCTGCTGGATGGTGGTAGACTGTGGTATCCACAAGGAGGAGGCAATGACCTCACTTTGACTCTGGCAGGCACAGAGCCCTGGCACATTTGCTTATTGGACAGAGCAGGGCCACAGAGACTGGGTTAACAGAGACTGCCAGAGAGACTACCAGGGACTGGGGTGACCAGACTCCGGTGGTGAAGGATGACCAAGGTGAGTAAGAGGCATCAACCCCCTGGCTCTAAACCTCCTATTGGACAGGCATTTCTGACTCCTCAGAGGACCAAAGGTGCTCAAATCACACTCAAGTTGCCAAATAGACCCCCAATATCTAGTTGCTGGAGTCCTCTTGAACTCTCCAGCTAGAGAATGGGGGGCTGTCGGGGACAAATGGTCTGGAACTCTTGAACTAGACAAATTATACAAGGACCCTCCAAGGTGGGTCCCAGGTATTTCTGTAGTGGGAAGGTTTGATTGTCCTCTTCCAGATATTACCGGTGGGGTAAGGGATGTCCTAGTTGCTTGTATTTCACTAAGGCTGAGACTGCAATCCAGGGTTACTGATACACTAGGAATAGACAGAGATTAGCTGAATACAAGACAGCGCGCCCTACCCCCATGACACCAAGCAGGCCTCTAGAGTCACAGACTGTAATACTGTATAGTTACCTTGTAAAATTGTAGAGGAAAAGCTGCAGTCACCAGTCCTAGCTCCTAGGTGAAGGGCTGGTCAACCACAACCATAGAAGTTTCAGTCCAATTTCACCTGACCTGCTCATCTAGCTAAACGCTTAAAAACAATCATGGGGTGGAATCAGCAGAAAAACTCGGGTAACATGAATAAACAAAACAGTTCAACTCCCCCAAGGAACAACAAACCAGCTAATCCAGAGGATCCCACCCACAAACAGATAGCTGAGATGTCTAAAATCGAATTTAGAATTTGGATTGCAAACAAGATCAACAAAATGGAAGTAAAGATGGAGGTATAAATTGTAGGATTAATTCAAAAGATGTCTCAATAATTCAACCAATTCAAAGACAAAATGACCAAAGATTTTGACACATTGAGACAATAAGTTGCAGCCCTCAAAGATCTGAGAAATACAGTAGAAGTCCTCAGTAAAAGAATGGAGCAAGCAGAAGAAAGGATTTCTGACACTGAAGACAGAGCTTTCAAATGCTCCCAAACACTCCCAAACGCTCAAAGAGGAAGAGAAATGGAAGGCAAAAACGGATCATTCTCTCAGAGAGCTCTGGGATACCTCAAAGAAAACCAATATTCCTCTTATAGGGATACCTGAAAGTGATGAACTGGCTTCCCAAGACACAGAGTCCCTTCTTCTTGAGATTATGAAAGAGAATTTTCCAGACATGCCTAGAGACTCTGAAATTCAGATAGCAGACAGTTTCAGAAGCCCAGCATGATTCAACCCAAATAAGACATCCCCCAGTCAACGTTACTAAAGTTAATATGAAGGAGAAGATTCTGAAAGCAGCCAGATGCAAGAAAACCATTACCTACAAGGGGAAGAATATTAGAATAACTGCAGATCTCTCTGATGAAACCTTTCAAGCAAGAAGGGAGTGGTCATCAACTTTTAACCTCCTAAAACAAAATAACTTCCAACCCAGGATCCTATATCCAGCCAAACTGAGTTTCATTTATGATGGAGAAATTAAATACTTTAATGACATCCATATGTTGAAGACATTTGCCATAACTAAACCAGCTTTCCAGGATATTCTCAGACCTATCCTCCATAATGACCAGTACAAACCTCCACCACAAAAGTAAACTCACTCAGAAACTTTCAACCAAATTCTAAACTCCACAATGGCAAAAGAATCAAAAATACCCACTTCTCTTTCAAAAGGCTTATCATTATTTTCAATTAATGTGAATGGTTCAAATTGTCCTCTAAAGAGGCACAGGTTGGCTGACTGGATACAAAAACTCAGACCAGATATCTGCTGCATACAAATATCTCATCTTACCTTAAAAGATAAATATAGACTCAAGGTGAAGGGATGGTCATCTATATTCCAGGCAAATGGAAATCAGAAAAAAGCAGGTGTTGCAATCTTATTCACAGATACACTAGGCTTTAAACCAACCAAAGTAAGTAAAGTTAAAGATGGACATTTTATATTTGTTAAAGGTAATACTCAAAATGATGAGGTTTCAATCATTAATATTTATGCACCCAACCAGAATGCGCCTCAATTTATAACAGAAACTC
>CAUYON010106797.1:0-14085 GCA_963573935.1 Arctocebus calabarensis | reverse complement strand
ATGCCTAGGTCAGTTTCGTGTGAATTTCCTGGGCCTCAATTCCATGAATGGACTGTGTCCATTCATTGATGCATTCATTCACTTTGCCCCGGAGGGGACTGTGTTCATTCATTGATACATTCATTCACCTTCCAAAAAAATAAATTAATTAATAAAAAAAGAAAAAAAAAACCAAAATTGTATTTTGCTGAGTAGTGTATGGAGTATTAGCATCTGCGTACAACTTCAGGTTTTATGAGGTTTTTTCCCTCATAAAAATTTCAGTTTTCATGCTCAAGAAGTCAGAATTTTTATCGCAACACTAATTTCTCATTCACTTATAATACCAAATGTTAAATCATGCTTTTGGCCCTTTTGCCAAAGACCACCAGGATCACATCTGCTGTTGCAGAAGGTTTAAAAAATTATAGTTAATAGGCCAGGCACTGTGGTTCATACTGTGTAGCCCTAGCACTCTGGGAAGCTGAGGCAGGAAGATCCCTTAAGCACAGGAGTTTGAGACCAGCCATGATGAGAACAAGACCCCATCTCTACTGAAAATAGAAAAATTAGGTCAGCATTGTAGCAAGCACCTGTAGTCCAGGCTACTTAGGAGGCTAAGGCAGGAGGATCCCATGAACCCAGGAATTTGAGGTTGTTCTGGGCTAAACTGGCACTACAGCTCTGATTTTAAACAGGTCTACCATCTTGAATAAGGCACTTGATTTCTGAGCCTCAGTTTTCATGTTTGTGGAAATGGGGAAGCTAATAGTACCTGCATTAATAGTACTGTTATGAGGATTAATTAAGATGGTACAGGTAACATGTTAAGATTCGTGGACTGCGCTCAGAATGAGTTGGTATTGGTTAAAGCAGGAGACGAGGGACTAAGATTTAGCAGTGGAATTCCACCCCAAGTCAACACACTTATTCCCTGTTTCTAGTACAAATTCCCCCAAAGACTGAGGTCTCTTGTATTTTTAGGAGAACTGATACTATGGAATTCCTTAGCAGACACTTCAAGAAAAAAAAGGAAGAGAAAAATTACTATAAATACATAAATGAGAGAGAGAAAGAAATTTTCCAATCTGCTTGTTTTTAGGTGCTGCCATATGAAATCTCTGAACTGGGGACTGTCATCAGCTTTCTCAGGACCCAAGGACATAGCTCTGGCTATAAATGGTGCCAGTTTTGGGGGGAGCTGCTGCCGCTTTATCTGGGCCCAATAAACCTTATCAAACTGCTGGGTAGCCAGCCTTCAGCGCTAAGTGGAAATGCTTGGAGCCCAACGCTGGCACTCAGCCCACAGTCTCGCCTGCCTTCTTCCTTTTTGTTACCTTCTCCACCTCTTAAATTCAGGCATTAATCTCTCTTTAACACTTACTAACAAGGGCTGGGCTTTTTAATGGGCAGAGTTTATGAAGCAAGGGAGATTTTCACATAGCGTGAATATGGAGTGGGGGTGGGGAGGCCAGGACCGTAGAGGATTGTTCTTTCTCTCTCATTGTTTCCAGAGATTCTCTTTCTCTGATTTGAGGATTAATAGGAGATTAGGATCTGGGGTTAATTGTGTAGTGCTGCTGCTGCTTCACTGGAGAGAGGCTTGTAGGTGGGACGCAGACAGCTAGGCGGAAGCCATCTAAGAAGAAGCTCAACAAGTTTAATGATTCTTCTATTTCCCTACTAAGGTGTTAGGAAGGTCTTTTCTCTTTTTATATCCCTCCACTCTTGCTACCCATGCAGCCCAGTTCTTTCAGAATTTTCTTTAAATCCTTGTTTTCTTACAGGGAGTTTTCAGTTAGAAAAACAGTGTCTAAATAGGGACTACTCATTATAGTTAATCAAATGGATTCTCAGATCCGAGGTTCTCTTCTTCCCTTCTCCTTGGGTTGACGAGGTTGTATCCACGCTATCTGAGGATAACGGATCCCCTCCTTCACTTCTAAGCAGGCCCTGCCTGTCTGTTTTCTCTCTGCAGACCCCTCTCTGCAGACTCCTGCAGGTCTGAGCTCTTTCCCTGCTCCTAGGAGACAGCAGTGACTTGTTGGGATGCATCTGTCCTTGGGATACTCCATTAGCAGATCTTGGGAGCCTGCAGAGTTCCCCTGTATGAACTCTGCCTTCTGGCCTTCAGCAACCACATACAGAGTCCTGCCACCTTCCATGACCCTACAGTTCTTGGGGCCTGACTCTTTTTTTTTGCCGTTTTTGGCCAGGGCTGGGTTTGAACCCGCCACCTCTGGCATATGGGGCCGGGGCCCTACTCCTTTGAGCCACAGGCGCCGCCAGGGGCCTGACTCTTTCAGTCTGGGAAAGTGCCAGGGGCACCTACGGAGATGTGATTCTATGTGGGTCCTGTTGAAAACCTTTGGCCCACCAGCGAGTCACGGAGACAACATGCAGACTCAGGCCTTAGTGACTGAAGGCGGGAGTTGCTACAACCACATGACCTCCAGGGAGAACGCGGATGGGGCTCTCCCACCTCCCACCTGAACGCTCTTGGACTGAAGTCAGAGGCTGGACCCCTGAAGAACGCCTCCCATCTCTTGCCCCTTACCTTTGCTTGGCTCCAGGTAAAAGGGGTGAGGGGAACTTTCCAAAGCCAGAAGAAGGGCAAATTTTCTTTACTTGCTTTACCTCCAGCTTTATGGATCTCAACTCTACCCTCTAAAGTGGGGCCGCAGGCTCAAAGGAGGACGTACTTTGAAGTGCCCCACATGTTCCCCAAGCTTCCCCTCATGCCCTGAAGGCTGTGCACTGAGGCGGGTGCAGTTCTGGGGAACTCTTTCCAGCCAGGCTGCTGTAGGGCAAGACGGCAGGGTAAAAGTTTATTTCAGTACTTGATCTTGGCCTCCAGCAACTGCGACAGCTAAAACGGCGCGTCTGCCCTCGACAATAGATCCTCGAGAACCGTCTGGCACCTGGCTCACTAAGGCCTTCACACTCCGCACCCCGACTTCTCGAAATGTGGGTGCTCAAGCTGGGAGGCACACAGCAGACTGCAGGACGAGAAGCCTGGGCTTGGGTTGGGAAAGCGAAAACCGACGTCTAGGGCAAATGGCGATGCAACCCTGAGCCCGGAGAAAAAGTGGTGAAAGGCGAGATGACGTGCACTGAATTGGGGCCAACATCGAAACTGGGGACAAAACTGCGTTTGGAACACGGGCACGGGGGACAAAACCCATGCCCAGTGGAAATTCAAAACCTGGGGGTGAGGTGGGGGCTGCTCCTTGCTCCGCGCCCGTCACCCTCAGCGCTCCCGTTGAGGGTTCGGAGTCCCCTGTACTCCGCTCCACCAGCTCCGTCCTTTCTCTCCGCTCGGCCGGCGAGCAGCGGCGGCCGGCGCCCCAGCAGCAGCTAGATGTCAGGCGAAGCCCGGAGCGCGGAGCGCGGGGACGGGAGGGGAGGGGAGGGGAGCGGCAGGGAGGGGTGGGGCGGGGAGCGCGCGCCGGCTCGGCCAGTGCGGGGTAGTGGGCGGGCTGAGCCCCGGGACCGCGCGGAGGGGGGAGGGAAGGGGGGCAGCTGTGGGCAGGGAGCCGGCTCGGCCGCCAGCACTAAAGATGGAGAGGCGCCGGGGCCTCGCAGGGGAGGGGGCTCGGCGTTGACGTGGGACGCGGCGGAGGCGCAGCAGCCGGTGGTGATTTGCTAACCTCGCAGCAGAGAGGAGTTGAGGGCGAAGAGAGCGGGTACTGCGAACTGCCCGGCGATGCCGCCGCTGCCGCCGTGAAACGGAGAGCAACAGTTCCTCAGCAACACCCCTTCCCGACACAGGCACACACCCCCCAACAGGCACGCACACACACCCCACGGTGCCCGGCTCAGCAGCGGTGAGTGGGGGGCCGGGGAGAGGCGCAGCGCCCAGCGAGCGCCGCGCGCCGGGGCGCCCCGGAGCTGGAAAGGTCTGCGGGGCGCGCGCTCGCTTCGGCCACTCGGCCACTGGGCTTGTGCCTTATTTTATCTGGCGTGCTCCCTTCCTGCTGCTGCAGCCTTCGCCGCCGCCACTTGCGGGGTTGGCTAGAAAGGGGAGATCCGGCTGTCAGCTTGGGCGCAGCTGCCTTCCCAGCCCTTCCTCTCCCAGGCACGGTCGGGGTGAGAGGTGGGGGGCAGAGCGGTCTGCCTGGGCTGAGGGCGCGGGCAGAGGGTCGGGGATCGGGAGGCTTTGTACCGCCAGGAGCCGGTGAAGGGCCGACCACCGGTGGGCGTTCATATGTATGCGGACCGGTGCGCGGGCGCGAGATAGGATGTTGTTTTATTTGTGTGTTTGTTCGCCGGCCGGCTGGGAAGCTAGAATCGGAGGAGCTGACGAGTGAGTGGGTCTGGGGGCGGAGGGGCGCAGGACTGGGACTCGCTTGGGTTTTGTTTCTCTCTGAAAAAACGTGGTAGGCTTCTTTTTCTCGGTTAGACTTGATCCCCTTTTCGGGGGGAGGGAGCGAAGCTCCGCAGGGTCTTCAGCGTTCCGGGCCCTCCTTTGCTTTCGGCGGGACCATCTGTGGCGCCAGAGCTCGCGGTGCGCGCTCGGCCACGCTCGGTGGGTGCCCAGCTCTGCACCTGATGCGTTCGGGATGCCTTTCCCACCCTGGCGCGCCCGCGGCTGGCTCGCATAGACCCTCGCACACTACTGCATGCGCTCGAAATGGGCACTATCCCCCCGGCCCGCGGACCCACTGGACGCACAGATGCGCTCGGCACCTCTGCTCGCCTCCTCCCCGGGGCGCTCGCAACGTGCCTGGGCCGGGCAAGACAGCCGCCGGCGCCGCTGGCCAGAGGCCCGGGACGCTGCTGGTCGTTCCCCGGGGGTCACAGCCTTTGGTCGAAGACGGAGGGCCGTCTCCTCCTCGCCTTTCCTCCCATAACTCGCTCCGGGGCTTTTGTGCCTCCCCTTCGCCGCGGGTTGGTTCCGACTCCTGTCCGTGGTCGGTGCGGAGCCCTGCACGCCCGACTCTTCGCTTTTGGTCTCCGTCTCTTTGCTCTCCCTCTCCCTAGCTCGGATCCCTTTGAGGAGTCTGGCTTCCCGGGAAAAGTTGCTTCCCTAAGTTTGCTGAAGTCGTCTCCGAGTCTCAGTGGGGGTCGCTGGGAAGAGGGGGCGTGTGAGAGCGCGATCGATCCCCGGAGCTCGGGCGGGCTAGCGCCGGCTTCTCCCCGCGCCGCCCGGCTGGCCGCTGCAGCCAGCGCCGCTGGATCGCGAGCGCCGAGCGGCGGGTGGGGAGACGGCTGACCCGGGGAGTCCCGATTTCTCTCAGGACCCGGAGACCTTGTTTGGGGTAAGGAATGCAGGTAGTCACACTGCCATTCTGTCTGCTGCACTCTCTGAGTTCTCACAACCCCCGGCGTCTGCCAGAAAGCACCCAGTGGCCAGGCGAGGCTGAATGGTCGTCCCACCTTTGACGGCCTCGGTCCCCACCCCGGGGTGGGCAGCAGAGCGTCCTTACCAGCCGTCCTGTGAACCTTTTCGGCGTGAGTTTTGTGGCTGTGGAGCCTCTAGGGCTCTTTTTTCGGGCGGAGGCAAGCAGTGTTTGAAGAGTGAGGGAGAGAGACCTTGCTCTTCTTCGCTACCAGTTAATTTACTGCAGTATTGGCCGCAGCAAGGCAGACGCTGGAGGGTCCTGCGCCTGTGAGGTCGTTCAGACAGTCTACTTAAACAGGGTTCGGGTCCAGGGCCCCTTTGTTGATTCAGAATAGGTTCTGGGAGAGGCCTTTGTCTCCCAGCCCCGGTTTCCCTTAGTCTGGGTTGTAACGCAACACCATAGATGCCTGTGCCAATGTCTCTTTTAGCACCTCTGAAGCACGTCCAGCATCGCTCTCTGCTCCTCGTCTTAGGACTTGCCTGCTCCTAGGAGCCTGTGGGACACACTTAGAGTTCATGTACCCAGCCCTGTCGGGGAATGTATTTCCTATGATACAGCTCCATACATTGGTGACCCATTCTTCATTTTTTAGATCCTCCTGTCCACTGGGCACTGTGGGCAGAAGCTAAGTGCAGCAGCTTATGTAAGTGTGTGTGTTGACACGCACAGTCTGGCCATTGCACAAACACAGGTTCAGATCTTGGGTTACAAGCATGATATAACTTTGAGGCGTGTGTGGTGGAGCTGACCTAAGTTAGTGTGTGAAGGGTGTGTGTTCCTTTTTGTGCCCAAGGAGGGGACAGGGCATGGGTCTGTCAGTGCTGTGCAGCCCTGCCAGGAATGAAAGGCTCAGGCTGATGGTGAGAGGGTGGGCCTGGGGGACAAACAGATCTCTGGGAGCTGTGACTCCTGGTTGCTAGCCCCAACTAGGTTTGACTCTGTTCCTGGGGCTACCACAGTGAGGCAGAACTTAGGAAAACTTCAAAGATGAGGTTTGCTGTCCAGGGAATTAGGAGTGAAATTGACTAAAGGAAAGGGGTGGAAGTCTTATTAATTTCACCTAAGCACTGACACCTTCTCCTGATAAGTTAGCCTTGCATGGGAGGCCTCAGCTCTCAGACTTGCTCCGGACTCATAGGACTTCACTGTAATTTTCATTTGATTTTGTCTAACGGATGTTACCGTAAAGTAGTGAATTAGGCTAATGTGAAGGCAGGACCTTCTCTTTACTCTCATCATCCCTGAACTTGGTAGGGATTTTTGTAGATATCCAGGAAGCGCTTTCCATTAACATTTCTGTGCACCTCTTACAGGGGTCTTGGCAGTGGGGACAAAAGGGGTCACGTTGTAGTGTTTGAATTTTTACTTCTAGGGACACTAATGAATCTGTCTTTTGTTCTCTTGTCTTTTTTGCCTCTTCCCACCTTCTCTCTGCTAGACGCTCCTTTGGCCCAGAAAGCCCACCCTGCCCCGTCACGCAGAGCCCAGAAGGAAGGAGAGCCTCATGCCTGAGCCGAGGGCAGCACCATGGATCTGACAAAGATGGGCATGATCCAGCTGCAGAACCCCAGCCACCCCACGGGGCTGCTGTGCAAGGCCAACCAGATGCGGCTGGCCGGGACTCTGTGCGATGTGGTCATCATGGTGGACAGCCAGGAGTTCCACGCCCACCGGACGGTGCTGGCCTGCACCAGCAAGATGTTTGAGATCCTTTTCCACCGCAACAGTCAGCACTATACTCTGGACTTCCTCTCGCCAAAGACCTTCCAGCAGATTCTGGAATATGCGTACACGGCCACACTGCAGGCCAAGGCAGAGGACCTGGACGACCTACTGTATGCGGCCGAGATCCTGGAGATCGAATACTTGGAGGAGCAATGCCTGAAGATCCTGGAGACCATCCAGGCCTCAGACGACAATGACACAGAGGCTACGATGGCCGAGGGTGGGGCCGAGGAAGAAGAGGACCGCAAAGCTCGGTACCTCAAGAACACCTTCATCTCGAAGCATTCCAGCGAGGAGAGTGGGTATGCCAGTGTGGCTGGACAGAGCCTCCCTGGGCCCATGGTGGACCAGAGCCCTTCAGTCTCCACCTCATTTGGTCTTTCAGCCATGAGTCCCACCAAGGCTGCAGTGGACAGTTTGATGACCATAGGACAGTCTCTCCTGCAGGGAACAGTTCAGCCACCTGCAGGGCCCGAGGAGCCTACTCTTGCTGGGGGTGGGTGGCACCCTGGGGTGGCTGAAGTGAAGACAGAGATGATGCAGGTGGATGAGGTGCCCTGCCAGGACAGCCCTGGGGCAGCTGAGTCCAGCATCTCAGGAGGGATGGGGGACAAAGTTGAGGAAAGGAGCAAAGAGGGGCCTGGCACCCCTACTCGAAGCAGCGTCATCACCAGTGCTAGGGAGCTGCACTATGGACGAGAGGAGAGTGCCGAGCAGCTGCCACCCCCATCAGAGGCAGGCCAGGGCCCCCCTGGCCGACCTGAGCACCCAGCAGCCCCAGCTGAGAAACACCTGGGCATCTACTCTGTGTTGCCCAACCACAAGGCTGATGCTGTGTTGAGCATGCCGTCCTCAGTGACCTCGGGCCTCCACGTGCAGCCTGCCCTGGCCGTCTCCATGGACTTCAGCACCTACGGGGGGCTGCTGCCCCAGGGCTTCATCCAGAGGGAGCTGTTCAGCAAGCTGGGTGAGCTGGCTGTGGGCATGAAGTCAGAGAGCCGGACCCTCGGGGAGCAGTGCAGCGTGTGTGGGGTCGAGCTTCCTGATAACGAGGCTGTGGAGCAGCACAGGTAGGCCCTGCCCAGCTCTGTACCTGTCACCTCCTTCATACCTGGAGCTGGGATCCCCTGTCCCCTATCTTCCTAGTTATTAGTAAAAAAAAAAAAAAAGAAACAAACCAAAACAGCCCACTTCTTCTGAAGTCCTAGGGGGGGACATACTTTTCAGAGTTTAGTTAAGGGGGGCTCAATGTCTTTCCAGAATGCTTTGGGGAACTCATGGGCCCAGCTTCTTCATAAGCTCCTCCCTCTCCTTTTGCTCTTCCCCTCCTGGTTATTTTTTCTGCTGTCTGTTCTTTGCCTAGAGTGACTGATAACATGTAGGGGAAGAGGTGGGATTCAAAATGAGGGTCTCCTGTGACCTGGATCTGGACACTTTACCAAGTTTCTGCGCCTCGGGGCCCCACGCAGTGGCTCCTGCAAAGGCTGGCTGTCCCTGTCTGCAGTTCAGGAGGGCGGGAGGGGCTGCAGTCTGCTTGGGCCAGGAGAGCAGCTGCAGGTTCTACACATCATTCCTGGTAAATGTTCATTTTGTGGCTCCCTCTCCCTTCTCCTTCTCTGATCCTACAAATGCGCTTCTAGTATTTGCATTTAAATTCAAGGGGAAGGATGGGTCTAGGAGTCTTGGGTCTTGTAGGCTGTAAAGTCTCATTTCTTATCCTATCTCTGCTTGAATTGAATTCAGTGCTGCTCCGGGCTAGCGTTGACTGCCTCTGGCTTCCGTTTCCTTCTCTGTGAAAAATAACCATTCATTCAGCTCTTATGACATGCTTGGTTTAGTGCTAAGAGCTTTCCGTGGAGTTGCATTTTCATTACAGCAGCCCTGTGAGGTAGGTAGTGTCCTTCTTTTAACAGAGGATGACCCTGTGACCCAGATACCAAGTCCCTTTTCTAGGGTCCCATAGGTAGTAAGAGGCAGGGCTGGATTCAAATTCAGGTCTTAACCCTCTTGTACTTTGCTGTCTCTTGGAGTCATTTAGTCTTAAAGAGGATCCTGTCTACAATACAGAGGGTTTTGAAGATTGCTTATCAGAAACAGAGTAAATAACAGAAGGATTTAGTGGTGGGTTTGGTTTTTTTTCTCGGCTTCTGTCATAAACTATATACAGGTCGTCTTACCCTGTAGTCTGACCTGGGTGGGATGAATAGTGTCAAGAAATCTAGTTTTCTCTTGTCATCAGTGACATTTCCGGCACACCCTCTGGCCTGCCGTTTTGCTGATCTTGGGTAGACTCTCTCCTTTGGCACCTGCTCTTCCCTGCCACCTTCCTGTGTTGCTCATTCAGGTTTGGGGGTGTGAGTGAGAGGAGTTGGGGTGAGATGGAGGTATCTGGAAGTCGGTCTAGTCACCCCTGGCTGGAACCAGCTCTGAGACCGCCTGATGAATAGTTCTGAGACTTCCCTTCTGGAAAGTGCTACAGAGCTAAATGTAGCCGATTGTTTTTCTGGTGGGTGCGACACATAACCGCCACCAAGGGGTGTCTTCCTGATGTTTGTACCACTCAGAAATAGTGGAGGGTGTGCTTGTTTTTGCTCAGACTTTCCTAAAGAGGAACCCTCTCCCCCAAACTTGACCAGATAGATTTATCATCTTCTTCAGATATGAATTATTTCAGCCATGTGCTATGAGAAATGAGGTATGGTGGTAAGTAATTTTTTTCCTGGCCCTCGTCAGGTTCCAGTTGCTTTTACTTTACCTAACGGGACCACAACAGATGACCACATTCCTTGGGAGTTCCCAGTTCCCATTCATTCCTGTGGGGAGAGATGGAGCATTGCGTATGTTATATTTTAAAGAGCCTGCGATAGTTGTTTAACCTTTCTGAGTTTTGTTTTATTCACTTCTTTTTTTTTTTTTGAGACAGAGCCTCAAGCTATCGCCCTGGGTAGAGTGTCGTGGCATCACAGCTCACAGCAACCTCCAATTCCCGGGCTCCAGCGAGTCTCCTGCCTCTGCTTCCCAACTAGCTGGGACGACAGGCGCCCACCACAACGCCTGACTATTTTTGTTTGGGTTGCAGCCATCATTGTTGGTTGGCGGGCCCAGGCTGGATTCGAACACGCCAGCTCAGGTTTACATGGCTGGCACCTTAGCCCGCTGAGCCACAGGCGCCGAGCCCTAATTCATGATTTTATTTAGCCAATGATATATAAGGGAGACTATCATTACAGTTTAAAAGCATTTATTCAGATATCAAAGAAGAAAGGACAAGAGTAAGAAGATATAATAATTAATATAAGTGCTCTGAAATTTTTTTTTTTTTTCTGTATAGACAGAGTCATACTTTATCACCCTCGGTAGAGTGTATACTTTAGACTATAGGCACCCACCACAACACCCGGCTATTTTTCTGTTTTGCAGTTCAGCCAAGGCTGGGTTTGAACCTGCCACCTTCAGTATATGGGGCCGGCGCCCCACTAGATGAGCCACAGGCACCGCCCTTGTTCTGAAATTTTTTTTTTGTTTTTTGGTTGCAGCCATCCTTGTTGTTTGGCGGGCCCGGGCTGGTTTCGAACCCGCCAGCTCAGGTGTACGTGGCTGGCACCTTAGCCTGTTGAGCCACAGGCACCAAGCCTGTTCTGAAATTTAAAAAGAAATTTTTTGGGGGGGCTCAGCGCCTGTGGCTCATCGGGCTAAGGCGTCAGCCATGTAAACCTGAGCTGGCAGGTTCGAAGCCAGCCTGCGCCCGCCAAGCAACAATGACGGCTGCAACCCGAACAAATAAAAAAAAAAAAAAAATAGCCGGGCGTTGTGGCGGGCGCCTGTAGTCCCAGCTACTTGGGAGGCAGAGGCAAGAGACTCGCTTGAGCCCAGGAATTGGAGGTTACTATGAGCTGTGATGCCACAGCACTCTATCCAGGGTGACAGCTTGAGGCTCTGTCTCAAAAAAAAAAAAATTATTTTTTTGTTTTAAAATTTTTTGTAGGGGGCCAGGCATGGAAGCTCACGCCTATAATCCTAGCACTCTGGGAAGCCAAAGCGAGAGATTGCCTGATTTCACAGGTTCAAGACTGTAGTCCCAATTACTTGGGAGGGGAATGCAAGAGAATCGCTTGAGCCTAAGAGTTTGAAGTTGCTGTGAGCTATGACAACACGCCCTACCAGGGCCAACCAAGTGAGACTCTTTCTCAAAAAAAAATAAAAAATTTTATAGGTGGGTGGTGCCTATGGCTCAAGGAGTAGGGCGCCTGCCCTACATACTAGAGACGGTGGGTTCAAATCTGGCCCTGGCCAAAAAAAAACTGAGAAAAAAAAAAAAAAAAAAAAAATTTTTTTTTTTGTAGGGCCAGGTGTGTGCTCATGCCTGTAATCCTAGTACTCTGGGAGGCTGAGGTTGGAGGACTGCTTGAGCTCAGGAGTTCAAGACCCGCCTGAGCAAGAGCGAGACGCCTCCAAAAATAGGTGTTGTGGCAGACTCCTGTAGTCCCAGTTACTTGGGAGCCTGAGGCAAAAGAATCATTGGAAGCTAAGAGTTTGAGGTTGCTGTGAGCTATGGTACCACAACACTCTACTGAGGATGACAAAATAAGACCCTGTCTCAAACCAAAACCAAAACCAAAAATAATTTTTTTTTTTTTTTTTTTGAGACAGAGTCTCACTATGTTGCCCTAGGTAAAGTACCATGACGTCACAGCTGACAGCAACCTCAAACTCATGGGCTTAAGCGCTTCTCTTGCTTCAGTCGCTGGGACTACAGGCACCCACCATAACACCTGGCTATGTTTTGTTGCTGTTGTCATTGTTATCAAACTGGCCTGGGCAGAATTTGAACCTGCCACCCTTGGTGTATGTGGCTGGCGCTGTAACCACTGTGCTACAGGACATGAACCAATAATAAAATCTTCTATAGCAACAGGGGTCTCACTATTATCACAAACTCATGGGTTCGAGAGATCCTCCTGCCTTGACCTCCGAACAGGTGCTTTTTTTTTTTTTGTAGAGACAGAGTCTCATTTTATCACCCTCGGAAGAGTGCCGTTGTGTCACACAGCTCACAGCAACTTCCAACTCCTGGGTTTAGGCAATTCTCTTGCCTCAGCCTCCCAAGTAGCTGGAACTATAGGCACCCACCACAACGCCTAGATTTTTTTGTTGTGGTTTGGCTGGTGCCAGGTTTGAACCTGCCAGCCTCGGTATGTGAGGCCGGCACCCTATCTACTGAACCACAGGCGCTGCCCCCAACAGGTGCTTTAAACCTGATCAAAAGCAGTGTGAAATAGCATCCAAGGGTATCTGATGCCTGGTTCATGAGTTTTACCTACTAAATTTCCTGCTACCTGCTCAACAAGCCTGATACCTTGGGAAATAGTCCTCTTTGATGAGAATTATCATTTTCCAAAACTGGACCTGGTACTGCTTCATGAGGGCATTGCCACATACCTAGAGGGAGAGACAGGCACTGTCAGAGCAAAGAATGAGAATTCACACACACAAGAGAGATGTATAGCACAACCAGCCCTCTGCCTTTCACTCCTACAAAAATTTCGGTCACACTCCATTACTCCATTCCCACTGCTTCACTTGACTAGCCTTCAATAAATTTTATTTTATTTTATTTTTTTTGAGACAGAGCCTCAAGCTGTCACCCTGGATAGAGTGCCGTGGCATCACAGCTCAAAGCAACCTCCAATTCCTGGACTCAAGCGAGTCTCTTGCCTCCGCCTCCCAAATAGCTGGGACTACAGGCGTCCGCCACAACGCCTGGCCTTTTTTTTTTTTTTGGTTGCAGCCGTCATTGTTGTTTTGGCGGGTCCAGGCTGGATTTGAACCTGCCAGCTCAGGTGTACGTGGCTGGCGCCTTAGCCCGTTGAGCCACAGGCACCGAGCCTAGCCTTCAATAAATTTTAAAAATTATGGCGGTGCCTGTGGCTCAGCAGGTAAGGCGCCAGCCCCATATCCTGAGAGTGGTGGGTTCAAACTCGGCCCGAGCAAACTGCAACAAAAAAAATAACTGGCCGTTGTGGCGAGTGTAGTCCCACCTACTGGGGCGGCTGAGGCAAGAAAATCGCCTACGCCCAGGATTTGGAGGTTTCTGTGAGCTGTGACCCAACAGCAATCTACCAAGGGTGATAAAGTGTGACTCTGTCTTTAAAAAAAAAAAAAAAATTTAAAAAATAATAAAAATATTCCAACCATGATCTACTGAACTAGCTAACAAAGAAATAAATGAAAAAATCTAGCTTTCCTCTAAAGCATTTCTCTGTATATGGCAATACTTTAATTTTACTGGACTATGAGGCCTTAATGAACTACTCTTCTTTTACTCTCCCAAATGGAAGCCTTCTTAAAGGTTTGGCTTCCCTCCCAAACTCAGTGAGCAGAGTATACAGAATACCACTTGTGTTTTCAAATGATGCAAGATCATTGTTCATATATTGTTATTTTAGGAGATATTAAGGTGGCTAGGAATGTTTGGCGGAATGTTTGGCATTATAGGCGAAATGGTCACAGATTTGTTATGGAATGTTTCCCAAGCCTTTCCTTTTTTTTTTTTTTAGAGACGGAATTTAACTTTGTCACCCTTGGTAGAGTGCTGTGGTATCACAGCTCACAGCAACCTCCAACTCCTGGGCTTAGGTGATTTTCTTGCCTCAGCCTCCTGAGTAGCTGGGATTACAGGCACCGGCCACAATGCCCAGCTATTTTTTTGTTGCAGTTTGGGTGGGGCTGGGTTTGAACCTGCCACCCTTGGTATATGGGGCCGGCACCCTACTCACTGAGCCACAGGTGCTGCTCTCAAGCCTTTCTTATTTAAGAAGTGGCTCTCTGGGCGGCTCCTATGGCTCAGCGAGTAGGGCGCCGGCCCCATATACCGAAGGTGGCGGGTTCAAGCCCAGCCTCGGCCGAACTGCAAAACAACAAAAATAGCTGGGCGCTGTGGTGGGCGCCTGTAGTCCCAGCTACTAGGGAGGCTGAGGCAAGAGAATCGCTTAAGCCCAAGAGCTGGAGGTTGCTGTGAGCAGTGTGACGCCACGGC
>CAUYON010106794.1:0-56350 GCA_963573935.1 Arctocebus calabarensis | reverse complement strand
AAAATGGACAGTGGATGGGGGAGGAAAAAGAAGGGAACACTAAAGGAGAGAAAGGGGAAAGGGAGAACAAATTTATAATTGCTTTAGAAAGATCCCTTTAATGTATTTCATATACTGAGTATTTTGTACTTTTAATGCCCTCAAAAGTATGAATCTTGACTATGGCCTGAGTAGTACTTATCATACTCATTTATACGCTGGGTTGCTTTTTTTTTTTATTGTGTATAGTATTTTGCTGCAGTTTGGTCCCAGAGGAGCCAGCACAGGGCTCATCAGCCAGGGGGAGGTGTCAGCTGTCACTCTGCTGTTCCCTTGTCCATGTTTTATACTTCAGTTCTGAGGAGTCTTACCCTGAGGGGCCTTTGTGTCTGTAGGGTGAGCCCTGTGGAGATTATCTGAGGGTGGTGGGGAGAGCAGTTGATGCTGTTCCAGTTCCATATTTGTTTTCTAGTTGTATTCTTCTTTTGAGCCTCCCCTTCCTTCCAGGGTTGTAAGTGAATCAAAACTAATTTTATATTGAAATTGAAAGTTTGTGACATGTCCAGGGATAAATGAAGTCACCCCAAGGTAGGGAAAACCTGGTTTGTGAATGAAAGATTTTTTGAAAGTTGGTAAAAATGAAGTAGCATGGAATCACACTCAGCCACACTGTTTTAAAATTTTCAGGTTGTGTTCACAGTGTAGCAGGTGGTCTCTACTGGACAGATTCTCAGCAGTTCATGTTCTTATGTGAAAGGCATTACCTCATTAGTCCAACTGCGTGTTTGTTCATTCTTAGTTCAGAAGAGAATGCCACTCCCCATATCAACCTACATTTTCTCATGTCCTTGTTCATATATCACTCAGCCTGTTTTCCAATAATCATAGCTAATGTCAGGCCTTATGCCAAAAGTTACTCAGCATCTGGAAGTTCCAGTGTAAAGGAGGAGGGAAAGAAAGAGGGTGATACCGAGGGGAATGCTTAGCCAGGTGCATGCTTAGCTTTCCTGTGCAGAGATTGATTTGAGATAATGTCAGATTCCCATTCAGCTGAAGAGAAAACTGGGGGCTTAGCAAGGTTAAGATACCTGTCTGGGAAGGATAGCTTGAAGGTGCTGAGTTGGAATTCAGGATCATTGCATGAAGCTGTATCAAGAGTTTTACCAGCCATGTCCACATTCCACACCCTTTTTGCTGCTAACCACTGTCTCATGTCTGCTTACGAAACCATGTCAGGCTTGGAGACCTGTTCCTGTTTCTGCCGGTGCCAGGCTCCAACTGCAGGGAGCATTGGCAGCCTTATGCAGATAGAGTCATAGCATTCAGGGCAGAAGTAGACCATAGGACAATGCCAGTTCTGTGCTCACTGCAGAGTAAATGATGATAATAAAAATAGGCATCATTCATCATGTGTTTTATACATGGCAGGAATTGTGGAGCATACTTGTACTCCACACACTATCTCATTTAATCCTTCAATTTAATGCCATGAGGCAGGCACTGTTTCTAATCTCCATTTTTTAGGTGATGAAAATGAGTCTTAGAGGTGTTTGTGCAATTTTCCTGAGATTTTATAGAGCTAGTTAGTGGCAGAGCTGTGATTTGACCTCCTTGCTAAGCTTAAACACGTCTCCAAATTTGCCTTTGATTAAAACTGATTAAATCCCTTTCTGTAGCTCACCCTCCCACCTGCTTTTCCTTCCTTCCCTCCTCAAAACATGCTTTTTCAAAGAATGTCTTTGTTTGAAATAGAAGTTTTTGAAATGTGCCTTTGGCATTTTGAGCATAACCAATCTCATTGTGCAGTTTACAGGAGGCTATGGAAATGCATTCCCTGGAGGACTTAACAGAGTGGGTAGACACCCATCTTTTGTTGAGGTCCTGGAGTCTGAGAAATCAAGCCAGTGGCATCCACAGGTCTCATCTAGCTCTGATTTACGAAACATAGGATATGGATTTCAATAAGTATGTGAACCACTTTTAGCAGTTTTGTGAATTTTCCTTCCAGATATTTTTGTCCACAAGTATTCACTGAGTTTTGGTTAACCCAGCAAAAACATTTCCAAGCTCTATTCTGAAAGACAGTCTTTCAAGCAATATTATTCATTGCAGAAATTGCCAACACACTAAGGGAATTTTGGTGGTTTTGTTAGTATGCACTTTTTAGAAAGTTACCTCAACCTTTTGTAGCCTAAAGAGTTAAACTGTCCTGCTGTGATGGCTCTTTCAGCTGGGCGTCTTTGCTCCTGCTGCTTGAGGCTTTCTCAGTGGGCTTCCCAGGAACCCCTGAGGCATGACCCCCACCACACAGCTACTACTTGGGGTCTTGGTTATTAGAGGCTATTTTCCAGCAAAGGAAGAGGAAGGGATGATTGACCAGGCAATGTGGCACTTGGTTTTCTATTAATTGGTAAAGCTCAAAGAATGACATGCCTTTTGTTTTTTATTAAGTATTAATTTATATTAATTAATCTAACACTGCATTTTCTGTTTACATGAATGTGAAATGCTTTGCGGGGCTATCTGTTTTCTTATCCCATATTTTCATGTTACTAACCAGATTTAGGAGCTGATTGCGGCCCGATTCAGTGGGAAATCACTTTTAGGATATAGGTCACGACATCCTTCTGTTCAAAATGTATTGGAGGCTATGAGTTAATGAAGTTTTTCATCAAGTAGAGTGAATTGAAACACAGCCCAAGGAAAATACGGGGAGAAAATGTCAAGGGGAATGTTGGCTGGGACTAACAGTAACAGCAACTTCTCGGTCCTCTCCAGCTGAGGAAAGAAAAAGCCTCTTATGCTTTATGAGGGGAAAGTATGGAGATGGGAGGGAGGGAGTGTGAGGATGCAGGAAAGAGGTTCCCAAGTATTACTATTAAATACGACCACACAGCTCCAGGAGGCTGTGTGCAGTCTCACCATAGTGAAATAACTCGGTGTAGTCAGATGTGTGGATTTGTTCTTGTTTATTTATGCCTCGCTTCAGAAAGAATTCAGTATGAATATTTCTGTCCAGGTTAACCTGTTGAGGTGATGAAACAGTTGTAAGTATGGGCAGCTGCTCCTTTTCCATTAGTTAAGATTAATGAGGAATTAACTTGTTTGCTAGATTTGGGAATTGCTAGTGACTAAGAGAATAACTATTGTCAAATACTTTTTTAAAATTTAATCTGTTATTTTGATTCTCCCCTTGCTTTAAAGTGAAATACTGTACTCTGGGCTAAAATTCTTAAAGGTTTTCTTGTGGCCTTCCTAGTAAAGGCCCTTTGTTCTGCAGACTCTGAATTCACATGACCACTTCTGGGGAATAAATAACTGCTTAAACTCAGCAAAGGGAAAGGCTGCCCCATCTTCTCACTCTTTTCATACTTGTTTACTTCCCACCCCAGGGCCATCTCCTGTTATCCCAACCCCAAGAGAAACTTTTTTGGAAGAAAATCTTTGCTCAGATAAATGGGCAGCCTGAGACAACTGTTGAAGGAACAAGAATCTCCAGAAAATGATACTTGGAGTATCATCTCTGTGTCTGACAGATTAAACGTTTTCAGTTTCTTTCTGTCCCTCTCTCCACCCCCCCACTCCTGCTTTTCTCTTCCTTTTTGTTCTTCCCTGCCCCTCCATCCTCTGTTCCCTGTGCACCTCAAAATGTGATGTTTATGTTAAACCGAGGAGACTGTTCTGTTCTGGAAATTGATAGGTGACATAGACTCGCCCCCTACCCTGTTAAACTAGTTTGTTTCGGCACTTCGTGTTGCTGGACAGGGCTGTCTGTACAAACAGGGACTTGTACTTACTGCCTGTCTGTTCTTTCAACTTGTTAAGTGCATATCTCTCAATATTAACTTTTATTGTATTTCTGTGTATGAAAGGAGACTTTATTCACAAGCGTGACTTCTCATGTTTCAGATTCTCTGGGTTAGTTTTCTGTTTTTATTGGCCACTCTTCTCAAAGTTGTAATATTAGCAAACTCTATTACTCCAGGACCACATTGAGACTTAAGAACTTTCCAGACAGATTTTCTCTGCATTGCCGTTCTATTTTTCCCTCTAAAAAGTGTAGATAAACTCACAAATCAATTTGCATTTTGAGGGGGAGTTTTAAAATTGTGAGAATAGTATGAAAGGACTTAAAAACTGAATTGTATACCTTGAAAAACTGAATTGTATACCTTGATTTACCTCAGTAAATCTCTGAGCTTTGTCATTAATTTTTGAGAAGGATTTGATTGTAGCACATTCTTAATTTACATTCTCTTTCTATATTAGGAAAGAGGGGTATTAAAACACAACTCAGCATTTTTGTTGGAAGGGAAAATATGTGCCATTTGAACACTTTGATGGTTTGAACCACAGCACATACATTAAGTACTAATTCTTGGCACGTTTCCTTAGTTTGTTAACTGAGTAGACATGAAACAATCTCAAACAGTATTACTTCTCTCCTTGGTTCACTGTGAAGTGGATTTAGTGGTGTGCTTCAGTGATAGTTTTGCATTGTGGGTGGTGGGGAGATGCCTTTTGCTCACTGTGCAGAGTGGGTTATGTGGCTAGACTTGTTGGGCATGTGAAAATAATTTCCTGGATTTCACTAGTCTTGGAGGTTTTGTTTTGTTTTGGTGAGAGTAGAGTGAGGAGAGGCAGTTTCACCGTGGTGATGAGGTTTTAGGTAAGCTCAATAGAGTAAATCATGTTGAGTGGAAAAGTATGCTCTCTTTCAGCCTATGCTATAAGCAGAAAAATGAAAGCTACAGCTCTATCTCTGAGTCAGCTGTATTTCAGAAAGTCATAAAGACACTTTGATCTTAATGAACTCATGGGACCCAAGTGCCGTGCTGTTATCTCACTGTGGGTGTTAATAAAAACCTAATGAAACCAGAGGGACTCTGCCATCTACTCCAACCTGGTCCTATTTTGCAGCTGAGAATACCAGCACCTGCTCCGTAGTAGTTGAAAATTACTGTTGAAATATTGTTGAAGGTCAGAGGCACATACAACTTGTTAGTGACAAGACTGGAATCTGACTTATGTTCCCTGGGTCCCAGGTTATCTATGCCACAGATGTGTTTTATTACTAGAATGGACAGACGCCATCACAAACAAATAAATTATTCTAGTCTATCATAACAAGGTTTTACCCGAGTGTGTATTTGGGGGATTGTGTTTGAGTAGGATCTTTAATGCCATTATTGTTGCTTTCTCAGTTTTAATTCATTCACAGCAGACTGGAACAGGGTTTGTTGGGACTTCCTATGTCTCATTTGCTTCAAAACCATCTTGTATATATCTGTAGGGTGAGGGATAAGCAGAAGGTGGGGTGTCTTTGCTGTGGGAAACTTGAGACATACAGAGCCCTGGGACTTTGTTTTATACAATTATAGTGTCTTTAGAAACTCATTGAAATAATTACAGTTTAACATGCGCTTTTTGGAATAATGATACGTTAATTTTATATGTCTATATCATTCTTTGTTGGTAACCTTTGGATACTTGTTATAGGTTTCCAAAATATATATAATTTGGTAGGCAGGCATGATGGCTCAGGCCTGTAATCCTAGCACCCTGGGAGGCTGAGGTGGGTAGATCATTTGAGCTCAGGAGTTCTAGACCAGCCTGAGCAAGAGTAAGACCCATTTCTACTAAAGGCAGTCCCAGCTACTTGGGTGCGGAGGCAGGAGAATTGCTTGAACCCAGGAGTTGGAGGTTGCTGTGGGCTACAGTGATGCCATGGCACTCTACCTAGGGTGAAAGAGTGAGAATTTGTCTCAAAAAAAAGAAAAAATAAAGAAAAAATATATATAATCTGTGTTTCTGTTTCTCTTCCAATAAAATTTGAGAATAGTTTCCCAGTAAATCATAAGTAAATACTATAGTGAATAGATTGTATCTATAGAAAAGAAGTCAAATCTGTAGTTTGCAAATGGTAAAAATCAAGCCTTTAACACACTTCTAGAATTTTTTTCTAGCAAATTAGACATAGAGTAGTCATGACGTTATTTAACATAGACGAAGTGTTGAGTTAAGCCATATAAAAAGTATCCATGTAACGAAAACATTTGTACTCCTTTAATATTTTGAAATCAGAAGAAAAAAATAAATACAGTAATTTCCTCTTATTCATGGGGGATATGTTCCAGGACCCCCAGTAGATGTTTGAAACCAAGGATGGTACCAAACCCTGTACATGCTGTGTTTTTTTCTGTACATACATATGATCAGGTTTAATCTGTAGATTAGGCACAGTAAGAGTTTAATAATGATAACTAACAATACAATAGAACAGTAATAACAGTATACTCTTGTATAAGTTACATGACTGTGGGGTCTCTTTTTCAAAATATTTTACTATATGTAATATTTTCAGGCCACAGTTGACCACAAGTTAGCTGACATCATGGAAAGCAAAACTTCAGAAAAGAGGACTATAGTAGTCTATTTTATTGTAATGACCATAGCCATGGAATCTTCTCTTGTTAGAGGTGATAAATCAAATGTATCTGTATGTCAAAGTTATGGTTACAATAGCTGTTCTACATCCTGTATTTGAATAGAGCTGCTACAGAGGGATTTAAGGACACATTGTCAGTGAAGTCTTGTATTTATATATGGCTCAGGTCAGGTCTGTGACTAACGGTCTTCTCTTGAACAATATGGGTTTGAACTGTGAGGATTTGGAAATACTGTGTGTACAGGTTGTGAAACTTGGCTATATGGAGGGCTGATTTTTTGCATACTGAGTTCCACAGAGCTGATTGCAGGATTTGAGTATGCATGGTTTTGGGTGTACTACAGAGCTCCAGAACCAGTCCCCTGAATATTTTAAGAAATGACTATATGCTAAAATTCTCCCAGGTTTTAGGCTTTCCAGCCATTCTCCTTTGATAATTATAACCCTGACTAATCTCAGAGTTTTCCTTTAGATGCTATCCTTTTAGAAGGAAGCATATATATAGTCTGAAGAAAGGAAAGAAAAAACTTGAGAAATTTGGCAGAGGTCAGGAATATAGACATTAGCAATAATCACACTTACACCTCAGGTTACATTCTTTCTTGGAGTTACAAAGAAATTGATCTCTCATGGAGGTTTGACATTATAAAGACTGATTGCCATTTCATTTTAGGGTTCTTGTTTTAGTTTTCTGCAGACTGTAAAGACCCATTAAATTAGGTCAGGCTTCTCTCTGTGTGAACAAAATTTGTTTCCTTGGTTTCCTTGGGCATTTTTCTCTTAGAAAGAGCTCTTATCTATTTTCCTTTTCTATAAGAAGTCTTGCATGACACCATCTCCTTGGCATTTCCTCTTTGAGTTTGCTGTCCTGAATTTCCCAACCAAGAGGAAGGGTTTTGTTTGTGAAGGGGAGATGTAATATAAGTGCAAAATAACTGAGCCTTTTCTTTAATTCCTTTTGAAAAAAAATTTAGACTATATTTTACTTAAGTCTTTAAAATATTTTTATGTTCTCATACTCTCTAGATTCTTATGCTGACTCCCAGACATACCAAAACTTATATATATCCTCTAGATAAGATGTTCCTCTACTTAAAAGTAATGTGGTAGAGAGGTAGAGGTAAAACACTATCTGTTAGAGCAGTATGAAAAATCTTAAAATGGTATGCTTTAATATGTGGGCAGTTAGATAAAAAAGACTAATTTAAAGCCACGGAGCCAACTTTTTAAATTTAGAATTGTAAGTCCTCTGGGAACAAAATGTTTGAGCTATAAAAACTAGAGTTTTAAAATGAAGCATTTGTGTTTTATGAACTTTCTGTAGAAGTTAAAGATACTATTTTAGTAATTTGGTTTTCTTTTGGTTTTGGTAAAAGATGAAATATTTCACATTCAAAATTATATAAATTAAGTTTTGGGGGTTTGCTGTTAATATATGTACATTTTTTTCTTAAGATCTTTTTCTTTTATAATTGTGTAGGTTGTATAGACAATGGTGTAGATCTTTCCCAATGACTTGAGTGAGATTTTGCTTGGGCCCCATCGTCTATGTGTTTTGTGTGCCTGGCATCAAACTAGGTTCAGGGGATATTGAGGGAAGGGAGTCCTTGCCTTTAGGATCCTCTTTATTTTATAGGCAGGTAATTAAATTATAGTGTGGATGAGAGCTTTGAGTAGAAAACAACACTTCCTTTCTCTCCAGCCACATCTGCCACCCTCACTGAGTTATGTGCAGCACTGACTCCAAGTCAGTGGGTTAGGCTGTTCGGACTATGAGGTTGGGTCAGCACCTCAATAGGTCTGTAAGCTGGGGCAGCTTATTTAACCCCTTTCAGTCTGTTTCATTCTCTAAAAAAGTAGAGCCAAGAGTGTGCTAAGCAGGGTTGTTTTCGGGATTAGAAAGTATATGGATGGAAGGTCAATTAACATTTAGGCTTTGAGGAAATGGTGTTGCTGTGATTCTGCTCATGACCTTTGGCATCACCAATTGTATATTCCACATTTAGAAGTTCCTCATTTTAAATGTCTGGAAGAAATCCTCACTAAGAGATACAGACTCTGGCAAGTTGCCACACCTCGGTAGATGCTTCGTCTGAATCTGTCTTCCCTGTGGTGACGAATCCATGCCTGGCACAGGTAGCACAGTTGGTCATGTCCCCTTCCCCCTTCCCTCCCTTTAGGCAGTGAAGATTTTCCCTTGTAGTGACTTGAATTCTTGAGATTTAGAACGCCAGAGGAGTTTTCAAAGGAGGCCCTTCTGAATAGAACCTCTGTCCAGCCCAGGCCCTCATACTCCCATTCAACCCTGAGTACAGAAGTACTTTTGATACCATCTGCTGAGTTCTCAGCTCTTGTGGAGGTAAATCGGCTAAAGTGGCACAGGGGAGGATTATTAAGGGCATGGCCATCTAAATGGGAGCTCTTTAACAAAAGTCTGGCAATAAATGGAATTTCCCCATTCTAAATTGCTGTGAAGAAACCCCCGAGCATAGTTGCACAAAGCGACACTGTTGTCTCTCTGGGACTAGCAGAGGGCTGTGAGGCTCTCCAACTCAGTTAAATCCCTCCTCCTGGCTTTTCAGTGCTTGGCCCTCCTGGTGTGGGTGTAACTGGAACTGGGGATTATGGAAAGCAATAGTCTGCTTTCTAGTTTCCAACAGCTGTTCGGGGCTGGTGGGGGCTGGGTGCTGTATGTGTGGTGGTGAATTTGAGTGGCCACCATTTGTGAAAATGTGACATCTGATCATCAACTGATTGGTAGCTAGATGTGAGGCCAGAAGAGCACAGCCCCAGCGGGCGAAACTGCCACATGCTTCCCGGCCCCTGGTCTGACTGGGGGCGAGTCCCCGGGATAGGGTAGGATATTTTATGGTTAGCACAGAGCTCCAGGAGGATGCCTGTGTCCCGAGGGACCTACCACTCTAGTCGGTGGATAAAGGGTCTGTTCTTAGGGCTGCTGTCAAGTTGGATAGGAGTTAGTTCATGGTAGAGTCATTTTTGGAATGAGTGAAGTGCAGTTCGGTTGTTAGTACTGTTTTATAAGTCATGACCACATCAGATGACTTTGAATGCTGCATGTGTGTTATTTTGATGATTGTGATTTTCTAGGATTTTGGTGGCCAGTCGGTAGGCTTATAAAGTAAGTTTTAAGTTAATTTCTTCTTGTTTGGAGAGTAACCATTTATGAGAATGTACAAAAACGTGCATAATTTCTTTTTTGTATCTTCTAGCAAAAGAAGTGTGAGTAAAGTAACCGTTTACAGAAGAGTTTTTAAATTTACCAGAAGCTCTGGCAAAGGAGGCCTTGGCATTCATGGGCTTCAGCTCCATAGCAGCTTAGTGGGATGAACTAATTTGAAAAATGTCTTGTCAAAATTTCTCTGAGAAGCAAAGGAGAGGAATTAATGGAATTCTGATGTGAATGTTTCTGTAAATAGGGTTATTTTCTAATTTGGAAATCCCTTTAACAAAAAAAGAACTCTCAAAGTGCAAAACACAATCTGTCTTACAAAAAAAAAAGGAAAAAAAACAACCCCTCGGTAGCCAGCACAAGGCTGTAGCTGGGGGCAGGGCTGGAGAGGACGCTGGGAGGCCAGGCTTTCTGCAGCAGGGCTCTGAGAACCATTTTGCCTGAGCAGATAGGAGTCCTTTAGGGCAGTGCTTGTCATACCTCATCTGTTCTTTTTTATTGGGGTTGTAGTGACACAACTTTACATATGTAGGAAGTCTGTGTGGGTTTGGTGTTCCTTAAGAAGAGTTTGTTTAACATAAATACTATTTACTCAAATAAAGGAACACTGAATTTAAAAAACTGCCAATGTATATTGTAGACAAACATGTAGTATACATAAAGCTGTACCTCCCACGTATATATTTTATGAGTGTTGTGCATATATATAGCATTGTTTCTGAAGAAATATACCAAATTGAATCTTGCTGTTAATCCATAACTCATTTTATTAGAAAAGTCATTGCATGAGTGTTAATGTTACTTGGGATTTAGCCTTAGTTTTAACTTTGTGTTTCTGGATGACTCTTTGCCTTTGAGCTCAAATTCCCATTGGTAAAATGAAGATGAGAACATTCTCTTCCTGCCTGCCTCCCTGGGGTTGTTGCAATGATCTGTTTTGTGAATATATATGAAAAGACATGTCTAGAAAGTATGTAATGACTTAGAAGATGATATGCCATATGTATTGCATTTTTAAACATTTTAATGATACCTGAGGAATTAGTTGTAGGGATAGCTTTACAGTATTATTAATCACCTAGTAATTGTATCTGTTTTAAAGCTCTTAAGAGTTTTCTAAAGCAGACTGTACTCAAAATACTGCAAGCCCCTCACTTTCCTGTCACATTTGTTGCTCATAATCTAGGATAATACAGCCAAGACCCTGACCTCTTTCATATTTTGGCTCATCTACTTTTCTTATTTTTATTAATATTTCTTCTTTCTTTCCTGTATTCACTTATTTAAAATCTATCCTTAGAAATACTTAATACTTTTAAATGAAATAATCTCAGATTTAAAAATGTGTATTTTGCTCCTTAAGTGATCAAGTTTAGGACAGCGATTAGTTGGACAAACTGACATTATGTAATCCCTTGTGATTCTGTAGAAATAGACACCATTATCCATGAAATGTCACAAAAAATGTTAATAAAAATCTAAGCAGGATACAGTCAGGCATAGGAACAAATTAATAGCATAAGGGAATAATCAGGTAATTCTACCTGATTATTGTGAGCCCTTCCATACGGCAACTGGCCTAGTTCCTTCAAAAATTCAGTGCTATGAAATCAAAAGGGTACCAGGAGAAATTGTAGAAGCAAGCTTAAAAAAATGTGTGGGTCAGGATGTATGGGGACATTTGAATGTGGGCTGGGTATTGAGTAATATGGGGATTGTCGTTTTTCTTAGCTGAGATAATGATTATGTGCTAATGACAACTGGATATTCATTCCCGTTTTTAGAAATATGGTATCTTGATATGTCTGGTACTTATCAGACATAAGATACTGATATGGTATCTTGACGTGTCTGGTACTTCCCTATTATAGTGCTTCTCAAACTAAATTGCACTTGACTGTTTCATCAGACAGGGAGCCTTATGTGAGCTGTGATTGTGACGTTAACTGGTATATTCCCAGCCCCCCAGCACAGTGCTTGACATGGATAAAACAGGACTTCAATGAACATTTGACAGGGAAGCAAGCAAGGAAGGAATACAAGGTCATGTACATGGTCAGTAAAGGGAACAGCTGGGATTTGAACCTACGTCCACCTAATGAGAAAACAAATATTTGTACCTTATTTTTGAAATAGTTTAATGGTATTTATTATACACAGGACATTCATTTCATTTTTTCTGTATGTCTAGAAATTTCATACCTAACAGAGAAAGTAGTATTTCCATTTCTGAGACAGTTACTCCATGAGGTCCGTTTTACAACGAAGATCCAGATGAATTTTTCTGAAGGTATTTCTTCGCCATACTGATCTTTTACCTCTTTTTAGTTTACTCATTTAATCTTCAATAAAAAAGTTACACACCCTGCTCCAAGGTGAGGGTGGGAGATGGGAAGTACTTGTGAATAGCCCCTGCTCTGGCCTTATAGACCCACTTTTGCTTTCATTAAGGTTAATGGGCCCTTCTTATCTTCAACTGCTTCTGGGAAAACGTTCTCCTTGCCTGGTGATACATTGAACTAATGTGGGCCCTCAGTCTCCATGCTACAGAAATCTACTTCTATGATCAATTATAGAGAAATGAACTTTAGTGGACTTTTTCCCCCTCCTCTTTCTGAGTGATTGGGGACTGGACGGGAGGGTAGCAGGTGTTGACCATACAGGCTTAGTAGGAAGGATATTACTGCTTTGGTCAATCAGGTAAGATGATTTGCAGTTTTGCTTTGTGATGAGTGTTACCATGGATGTCTTACAGGTGGATTCTGTGAGGGCTCTGCAGGCCTAGGACAGCCCTGGTTCACAGGTTTTGGGATGTGCTCCAGGTCTTTTGTAAAGTTTGTTCATGGCAGTATAAATATAGTATACAGGCAGTTTGAATTCATTGGTTAGTTTCAAAGGAAGAAAACTAAGTCTCCAATTAAGTCTCCAATTTCAAGCTGTATTCAGATGTAGAGCTTTTTTGTCTTAAGAATTGAATTGCTTTTTCTAAGTTTTCTTTAAAAAATATTTAACATTGAATGTTTTTTCCTAACTTGTTTTTGGCTTTGGCATCTCTAAGCTCATTTCCCTTTATGTTTCCTGTAGTAGGAAATAATTCTTTCAAACTTTGGTTGTGCAGGTTGAGGCAACTTCTTTGCACTGAAGAGATTTGTTGACAATAAAAAGGGGATGTCTAGGGGAACAATGGGTAAGTGGCCCAAACCTGGTGAGAAGAATACATGGTGACATATTTGAGATACTCCTTCACGAACAGGAAACCAAGAGGAAGTATGTTACCTCACTGGAAATTGGGTGGAGAGGCTCTGTAATTTAACCTGGTTTTTATTAGTTTTTTTTTTATTATTATTAGTTTATGATTGTAAAGAGTTTATCTATTCTCCTTTAAGTATTTTTTTTTCAAAGTTCTTCAATCGGAAATTCAGTTTTAGTGGGAGCCTTTGAACGTAAGGGCTCTCCCTGTGGCAGCTTGCTTTGTTGTGTCTTTAGTTTTTGGTTGTACCTGGACCTGCTTATCTCCAGAATGGTCTTGCCCTTAACTGTCCAACCTCAGGAAAGTACACCAGTGCTAATCATTTGGTGTGAAAATATCTCACGTTTGGGGATGTGTCTGCCTCTGTTTTTATTCAACCAGTTTGTGGTCCTTAGGAGGCAGAGTCCTCATGCTGCTGGCTGCAGACTCTCTCCTGGTCAGAGATGTTCTATAACCAAAGTGGGCTGTATGGCACATTGTTTTAGCTTGTAATTAGATGGGAAATTTGCTTTAGTAATTGCTGTGACAGTTCAGCTTGCTGATAACTGGGTTAGGAAGGAGCTATAATATTCTGTCGTTTGTACTCAGATGTGTTTTTATTTTTTCTTTCCAATTTCTTTCTTTTCCACAAATAAAACTGCCTTTTGGATTTGGTGGCTTATTATAAATCCAATACTGTTGTTCCAATAAAAGACTGGGTTTCAGGCTTTTTTGGAGTAGATGATTAAAATGCAGGTTTCCTTTATTTTCTTCTTTACTGTTCCTTATTTGTATATTTCCTCTTTATGTGTACTGCGGTTACTTTAGGTGCCTCTAAGTATATGATTATCTTGCATCATACTATTATTTTAATACCATAATCATTTGGGAACACTAACGTGACAAAAATTTTCATTTCTACATCCAATGAGGGGATATGCTTCCTCCCTTTCAGTAAGATTTTGGTCTGTTTCTTCCATAATTCACTTTAGTAGACTTGGAAGTAACTGAGCATCATGATGTTTAATATATATGCTTTTTTAAAATAGTAGTAACTGCTTTTACCAAAGAATACAGTGTTTGATTAGAACACTCGAGGAATGAGAGAGTTAGTTCTTCACGCCATTCTCAGATGCCACAGTGCCGTCTTCAGCATTTAGGTTTTGGCCTACGTATTTTCTGCTTTAGGTTATTGTCATAGACCTGATGTTTTAAGTTTGCATACTTTCTCTTCATGTTAACTGTACAATCTTTTTCCCCGTGCAGACCTTGGGATCAGAGAGTAACACCTCTCACCCCCTCTTCCTCAATGTTAGTACGCAGCAGTGTGTTTTTCCCCCCTTAGTGGAGTGAGCAGTAGATGGGGGTGTAGCTAGGTGAGCAGTTAGGCTTGTTCCACAGAAAAGGGTGTTTCCAGCAAATAGCATTGGTATTCCTTGGGACATCTAAATCTAAAGGTTTTAGGAACTGCTCAGTATTTGATAAGAAAACCTGCTCTTCTTCTGGCCTTTATTTTGGTGGTGGTTTCTTCATTGTTTCAGCAGAAGACACAAATGCCTTTTATTAGCATTGTGGTGAAAAGATTCCAGTTCTTAGTAGGCGCAGGATGTCATTGGTCATGGTTCATATAAGCCTGTTAAAAGGCTTGGTGCCCGTAGCACAGTGGTTCCCGTGCCAGCCACATACACCAAGGCTGGTGGGTTTGAACCCGGGCCTGCTAGAAAAACAACAATGATAACTGCAACAAAAAATAGCTGGGTGTTGTGGAGGGTGCCTGTAGCCCGAAGCTTCTTAGGAAGTTGAGGCAAGAGAATCACTTATGTCCAAATGCTACGGCACTGTACTGTGAGGGTGACACAGTGAGACTCTGTCTCCAAAAAAAAAAAGGCCTGTTAAAAGCCCCCTAATTTACTGCCATAATGGTATTTGGTTATAAAGGTAAAAGGAGAATCTATGAGAGTCTGGGATTATGCTAATTTTAATGATATTTAGGTAAGAAAGAAAATCTTTGCATTTCACTTTTGCCAAAATCTTGTGATCATGTTTGCTGAAATAACTACAATTCATTGACTCTTAAAGTGTTGTTATGTGACTCTCCCCCTTTTATTGTCAAAATTAGCTTCATTATTGTAAAGTTCCTTTTGTTCTTGTGTTATTCAAACAAAAAGGTATAGTGAGTTTTAACTCCTTTCAACAGATATTTACTGAATGTCAGCTAGTTTCAGATATTGAAAATTCAGCAAGGTATGGTCCCTTCCCTCTTGATGCTTACAGACAAAAAGAGTTCTTAAATTGAGGAACAGAGTAGTCATGTCACGACAGGTAGAATTTTGAGAAGAAATAGGATAAGTTAATAGAGGGAGAAAATTCATCAGAATTTTTGTGATAGTTTTATAGTTTATTCAGAATGAATTGGGTTTTCTCATATGTTTAGATATTAAACTATTATGTGATTATGGTATCGTGATACTCTTGGTGTGATTTTGTGTATTTAAGGGAAAGTTGAGGGGGAAATAGGGAATGATTGGCAACCCTAAATAGCTAACTTAAATCAATGAGGTAACATTTTCTAGCTTTTATTAATTTGTTACTTAGTAGGAGGCTAAATATTTACTAGGAGGCTGAACTTTCTTTATTAATATCTGATAATCCCTCACCTGTGGGTTTGTCATGTTACTTGTTTTCTTTCGTCAAATAAGTTTTGGAAACTAGCTGTTAGCATACATGTAGTGACCATTAAAGCTTATCATTTTGGGTCTGAATTTTAGAAAACATTACTTTTTTGTATTCTAATTTTCATAGAATAAAAATAGTGAGAAACTATGGTAATGCAAGTAATGTTATTGACAATAGCTTGTCTTCTATCTAGCCTCCTTTCTCAAATAGATGGTAGGTCTCCTTGCCTAATACCAGTAGATTGTACTGAGAAGCCTCATGTGGGAGTTTGGAAATGTTGCTGCTGTTTTGTATGGTAGCCAGGACCTAGAATTATCCCAGTGGATATTGAAGCTGGAACAGACACCTGTCACTAGGTGGTGCCAAATTGTGACTAGGGTCCAGATGGATGTGGATTACACCAATTGTCCCTGCAACCCTGCCACTCTCAAGTATCTTGCCTGTTGTCTTGTAGGCTCTACCTATTTGATTCAGTGACCATTGATTTAGAATATTTTTTTTGGACCACATCATGGTAGGGGTTTACCGTCAAACAACTAAAATGGTATATACTTTTTAAAATTAAGTTTATTTATTTATTTTTTAAAATTTTTTTGTTGCTACAGTTTGTCTGGGGCCAGGTTTGAACTTGCCACCCTCAGTGTATGGGCCAGCACCCTATGCACTGAGCCACAGGCACCACCCTAAATGATATATGCTTCTAAAAAGTACTGAAATAATAGTTGCATTCATCCATGTTGACATAAATAACAAATCTTGATTTTTATCATACTGAGCCTTCCAATTTGTTTTTGTCTTTGGTGAATTTAAGACCAAGGCTCTGAGCCTTTCCCAGGGTTGGGAAATGGTGAGGAAGAGCCCTTTATAACATCTGGAAAGTCTTGATCAAAAGTTGAGAGGAGATGCCGATACTAGAGTGGGTGAGCAGGATGGGGGAAGGAGCCAGAGCAGACCTTGTTCCTTCTGGGGTCCTGAGTAGCATGCTGGAGAGAACTTTTCTAGAGCATCTAGATCTGAAGTGGGAGGAGGCTTTGGAACTGTGCCATTTTAGTAAGTTATATATTTCCCCCCACCTTTAAACTCACTTATCCTTAGGCCCAAGTCTTTATAAACATACTGGCACCTCTTCTTTTTTGTCTATTCCCAGTTATGTAAGCATGTTGTCCTTTCATGTCTTCCCCCGAGTCAGCTGCTCTGTCTTCACTGAGATTTTTCAGGTGCCTGCTGGAAAGAAGCAGGAACATTTCTTCTCCATCATTATTACTAGTCCTTGACCTCCCTGGTTGAATTTCATTACTTCTACTGTATTTGTAACTGCATGGAGGCTGTGCAAAATGGCAGACAAGCAGTTTAGTGGTAATTGTCTCTGGCAGTTAATGAAACCAGACATACGTAGCATTGCTGTTTTCTCAGATATGATGAACTGGGATGCATGGGGCTCTAGAATGGAGACCTCATTTGAAGAATTAGGAACTATAATGAAAAGACTCCCAATTGACCCAGTTCACTGTAGTTGTTTAAATAGAAGCAGAATCCCTACATAATTTACTGGAGTAGTAAGACTAAAACAGAATAGTTTGATGGCTTGTAACGGATGGTTTGGAAATCTGGTTGCTGATGGGTCCTGACTTTAGTCTTCAGCAAGTGGGTAGCGTTTTTCTGCAGTCTTCTCAAGTCTCTTTCATGGAATGTGCAGGTTGCTGGGTAGCCCTGCTGTTCCTGTGTGTGTGTGTGTGTGTGTGTGTGTGTGATTAGTCTGCTAGGGTTCAAATCTGTTGTGTCAGTGTGTATTGAAAGGACATTGTCCAAATAAATACCATTGTCCTTGGTCTCTACTTGGGCATTGCCCCAGATGGAGAGGACTGGAGGCCCATAGATTTGTACTGAGCATCTCAACCACTTGAAAATCATTCAGGACTAGATTTTTTGTTCTTTATTCTCAGGAAGGACCAATTGTCTCTCCAGAGCTTGTAGGAAGGTTTAAATAAAACCTACATCTGAAGTTGCAGTTCACACACATGAAAAAAGGATATCCAATAAAATTTCTCTAAACTCAGTAAATGCTGCAAAAAATTCCTTGATGTAAGCACCAGCTTAGGAACACGCCTGCAGTTTGAAAAGAGGCATAACTATAGAAATCTTTGTCTCCACACAAATTGTTGTTTTTAAATGGTGAATTTTTATGACTCTTTCTAAAGACTTGGGTGAGATTATTTTATGTCTCCTCCTAAGAAGGCACAAGAAAGAAAAGTTGGTGCTGAGTTTTCTCTGTTTTCTACCTAGTCTCAAATTATAGTGTGCTTCAATTTCAGTGCTACACAGGAAAACAAGTGTATAAAACAAAACTTCATAAAGTCCTTTTTGGCATTCATGTTACAAAGTGCCATCAGTTATTAATGTAAAGAATGGCTTGTGTAGTCAAAATAACCAACACTTCTTTATCTTGCCGTGTGCCAGGCACTGTCTGAGATGACACACATGAGGACCTCATCTCCGCTCTGAGATAGGTGCATGTGTGGGGAGTGGAGTCAGGAAGGCACTTACGTTGCTGGCTTCTCTAGGTGGGAGCCCCTGCTGCTCATCACTTTTATGTGAATTACCCTGCCTTGGTTTATCTGGGTTGGCAAGGTTGGTCTCTTTGCACTGGGCTTTCAAACAGTGGAGCACACCTTCATGGCGGTGTTGGGTAGTGCTTTGTGAATGCTCCTGACTCCCCTTTCTTGTTCTTGTCAGTGCTCCTCTGGATCTTTGGCATTTCCTCCTTGATTGCTGTACTTGAAGTAGGAATTATATCTGTCCTGACTCTTGATTGTTTCCTAGCTCAGAGTGAATCAACTGGAGACTCTGCTTCAATTTTCTTGTATGACAATGTGACAAAAATAGGAAAAGGGAGGGGCAGCAAGGGGGATGAACCAACGACAATGCCAACAAAGCAAAATCCCTAAGCGGATGTGTCTGTCTGGGGGGCCTCTCATTGAGCAAACAGGAAAAGAGGCCAAAGGCTCAGAAGCATCTTGGGTTTGGAATTATTGCTGCCTCTCTTCAATTTTTCTTTACTTTATTAAAAAATTATCAGCTGGGGGTGGTGGCTTATACCTGAAATCTCTTAGCACTTTGGGAGACTGAGGCAGGAGGATCACTTGAGGCCAGAAGTTTTAGACCAGCCTCAGCAACATAGCAAGACCTCATTTTTACAAAAAATAGAAAAATTAGGCTGCATATGGTGGCTCACACCTGTAATTCTAGCACTCTTGGGAGGCTGAGGTAGGAGGATTGCTTGAGATCAGAAGTTTGAGACCAGCGTAAACAGGAGCAACTCTCTCTACAAAAAGTAGAATAATTTAGCCAGATGTGGTGGTGTGCACTTGCAACTCTGTCTCTACAAAAAGTAGAACAATTTAGCCAGATGTGGTCTCTGCTACTTGGGAGGCTGAGGCAGGAAGATCACTTGAGCCCATGAGTTTGAGATTGCAGCGAGCTATAATCATGCCATTGCACTACAGCTGGGGGCATCAGAGTGAGACCCTCTCTCAGAAAAAAAAAAAAAAGAAAGTTATCATAGCATACAATGGACTGTAGCTTTTTTTTGATATATAAGTCTATAAGATTTAGGCAAATGTACAGATTTATGTAACCACAATTAGAATATAGGACAGTCTCCCATCACCCCAAAAGCCTCCCTCATGCGATTAATTTTGCTCTGATTTTGAAGGACTCACAGCTGAAGAAACTTGGGCTCCTCGGTAAGGTGCTCTGGGAAGACCCGTGAAGGACTCACAGGGCCTGGGATTCACTTTCAGGCAGGCTCAGGCTTCCCCATCTAGGTCTCCTTGCTTATTTTATCACACTCCAATATTGCTTATGCTAGTGAAAGACAGGGTTTCCTGTCTTTTTCTTTTCTTTTTTTTTATTGTTAAGGGCTAAGTGATGATTAGGCATTCATGGGACTATTTCAGGATTTACCCCATCAGTCTAACTCCTCTGAGTTTTTTGTATGATGTTCCTGAGTGGCTTTGCAGGGCCATTGTTGGCCATTTAAAAGGACGAGTTCCTGGAGGTCAATAGTTTGTATCCATGAGGGAACACCATAGAGATAAGACATAACTACCACAGAGGCCAGAGGTTCAAGTCTTGGGTCATGTTTGTCCTCCTCCATTTGACTGTGCTTCCTGTGAAGAATTTGTATCTCACTGAGTTTATTCCTGGATGGCCTGTGGAAGTGGGGACGACTGTGGGTGGTGAACGTGTTAGGAAGTCTAAAGAGGAGAGGTCACCTGAGAGGTTTAGAGGTCATGTCTCCTATTTAAGATTACTTGTAAAGGTTACTTGAGATTATCTGCTTACAAATTACTGAATGGATTCATCACACAAGCAAGCATCTATTAGCCTCTTGATTAGTCATTGAAAAACCATTTATTGAGGTCCTGCTGTGTGTAGGCCCTGGGCTAGGGCTGGGAATGAGAACTTAGAATCCAATAATTAGTGATTTGCCATCTGTTTTAGTTTTTCTTCCCTTAAAACAAAAATTCTTGAAGCCCAGTAAAGGGAGGGGCACCGCACCTCTCCCGTTTGCCTGAGGCAGTCCTGGTTCAACACCTGCTGTTCTGCCATATTTATTAGTGTCCCACTCTCAAGTGTCCTGTTTGGATGATAAATTAATATGGTCAGCCAGGGAAGGGGCAAACGAGGCAGTGTTTTTGTTGCAGTGTATGTGACACCTGCTACTTGGGCTTCTCCTGCACTGTCAAGGCCACACCTGTTTGTTTTCACATGGGTAGGAGATAACCATGCAATTAATTATCTGCAGTATGATGCTTAGCTTACTATAACATGGGGTCTAGAATGGTGGTGTTTTGGAGGGTTTTTAATTTTTTATTGAGAATGTGGGTTTACATGGTACATATTGGAGTCTTTCAGATATTATTTCTCAATCAAGCCATACAAATTATTTTGAACTATTTAGAACTTGTTTTGTTACAGATTCTCAGGCCCCACTCCAGGGAACTTTGATCTAGTAGATCTGTGTAAGGCATAGCACATTTAATTAAAAATAAAACAAAAAAACAAGCAACAAGAACAAAAATGTCTCCCAGTGATGGCTTGTCAGTCTGTATTGAAAAACCACTGCTGTTCTCAATTCAGGAATATTGGGCCTATGCCCTGCAATATGCATGGGGTGGGGGACAGCGCCTCTGGCCTTGTCTAGAGGCTCAGATGTAATGTATCTCTTTTTAAGAGACTTTAGAAATTTGAGTTTTTAAAAGGTACAAATTCCTAATTTTTGGAATGTTCAATTTTTTTAAAAAGATGGAAGCCAAATTACTTTCCTACCAGAGAAAACACTATGGGAAATGGTATGTCCAATTTAGTCAATGAATTGCCAGGGAAAAGAACCCTGCTATTAGCGTCTAGAGAGCGGTTTCTGGCTGTAGAACTCACAGGAAGTGCCTTAGTAAGATGTCATGGTAATTTGAAATGAGAGAATTGCAGCCATAACAAGACAACACACAGAGCTATTTTTATTGTGGCTCTCTTAATTGGCTTTTGTCAATATTATTAACAATTGAATTTTGTAAATCTCATAGCCTAAGCAGCTACATACCAAATAATAATATGCAGTGTTGTACACCATAGATTGAGGATTTTGTTTTTAAATTAAAAAAATACTTTTTTCTTTCTCTGATTATTGTGCTTATAGAAAAGAGACCATGCTTTCTGTGCTTAATTAGAAAATCGTAGCCAGTCTCTGCCAGGGTAGGCCTCAGACTTTAACCTTGAGTTTGGAGTTTTGCTTGAAAAGTGATTACTAAAGAGAAGATGTATAGTCAGGTGATGAATGAGAGAACCTGTAGCTTTTTTTATGCCAGAGTCTCAGGTTTTGTCTTTCTCAGTAACGCAAGCTCAGACTTTACATGAGGAAGTAGCCAGTGTTAGGAATGGCTGGGACAGGGTCCCCATTTTTGGTGTGTGCTGCCCAGTGCCTATTTTCATATCAACAGTTGGCAGTGGGTGTCCCTTGGGCACTGTGTTTGCTGTTGACAATGAAGAGTGGAACATACCGTTGTTGTTAAAATTTGTACAGGATCACTATGTTGCCTGTGGGCAACAGAGGTGGTGGAGCTAGTGTGTGTAACCCACTCTTCAGTGCCCTTGTGAGTTTTTCTGTGTAGATTAACTCTGGCTTACAAGATTCCAGAGGGTGAGTGGCAGAGTAAGTCATTCATCGCCTCCGTCTGCTCCCTGGTCAAATGACAGGGTATCAGAGAGGTGTCTGTGACCACCCAGGGTAAATGGCAACCTTTCCATCCCTGGCATTCCCTACCCCCCTTTCCTCTGCCTGTAGTCTCCCTGCAGGTCTCCCACCTCCTCGCCCCTCTGTCTTTTTTTAACCATCAGAATGTATTACTAAGAGCAGAACATGTATTCACTTGATTTTGCTTGTGTCCCTCTTCAAGAGTGAGAACAGATTTTGCCCGCTTTGTTTACTGTTGTATCCCTAGTATCTAGACCAGTACTTTATAATTCAAAATGTTGGCTTGGGGAATAGACCTCAGAACCACATTTTACAGTGAGATGGCCATACTTCCAGAAAGGTAAAAAGACTTGTTCAAAGTTATAAGTCTACAAGGTGTCCCCAAAGTCACTCCTAAAGTTGCCATACATACGAAAAATGGGGAATTGTAGCTGAAATTACCTTTATTTGCAAAATATTCATGACAGAATTTTACAAAGAGGTGACCAACATGTAGAACATATTTTGTAAATATGTTGTCAGTATTGTGTAAATATTTTCTAAATATTATGCTGGGTTGGCTGTAGGTTAAAGAGAATGGCTTCTCTAGAGCAGCAGATCAGACAGACTGTGTCTCATCAAGGGGTTGAAGAAGGTTGTAGCTGGGTTTAGGGGGAACCACAGGCAGACTCTGAATCCCAGGCAAAAAGGGAGCAGTACTGAGGGTTTTTTCATCCCAGGTTAATTAGGAGGAGCTAATTAGGTGATTCCATAGATTTTGAGTCCTTACATTCACTTGTCCTGATTTGTGCAGCTAGCACAATATTGGGGCATCATTTTGATCTCATGTTGTGAAACCTTAGTTCTTTTTTTTTTAATCATTTTTATAGTCATTCCCTTTATACTTGTAGCCCTTTGCCTAGACTCTGACAGTGCTCTTAGGGGTGTTTCATGGAGGAACCAGTGCTTTGGGGCAAATGATTCCTTGGTAGGCTTCTCAAAGTGCTTTGGGTCCTCTTGGGTACTCAAGGCTATGGAACGAGTCAGGTTGACTGCAAAGTGGAAGCAGGGGGAAGAGAATTCAAGGAGATAGGGCCTTCAGTAAACAGCCCACTGGAAGCTTCTCTCTGCTTGAGCAGCATCCAGGGAAGGGCAGAAAAGGTTGTACAAAAGAACATATCAACCATGGACTGCCCACAGATCCTTTTAACTCCCCGTATTTTACATCCTGACTTCTACTTGCAGGGTGTTGCCAGTTCCTGGGTGAGACGGGAGCAGTTCTGGGATACAGAGCTTTGGCTTCAAATCAGTATGGCCTGTAAGGAAAAGTGCTTCTCCAAATCAGTGGTCATTTACCCCAGAGCTTTAAAGCCAAACACACCTGAGTCAGGAGTCTACCTTGCCCTTCTCACTGGCTGTGTGACCTTGAGCTAGTTTTCTAATCTCATGGCACCTTTGCTTCCTTCCTGTAAAATAGGTATTGCTTTCTTCTTGTTGCAAGGACTTCTGGTATTATATATTAAAGCATTTGTACACTTTTTTGTGCTAGATCCAATAAATAAGTACATATTTGTTAAGAGAAGGAAAGGACAGTGGTTCTTTATCGCCCCTTCCTTTGTGTGGTGGGAAAAGTTTATTGATAGGAAGGAGGAGGAGAGGAGGGGACTGAAAAACAGAAGCAAAAATGTCATCAAAATTTCATTTTGTTTATTGTTTTTATTAATAGTTTTGCCTGTTTTATCATCCGTTTTTTTAATGTGGTTCCTTGCAGTAGATCATGATTTTTAACAAAAGATGCTTTCAGGAGGTAATTTTCTGTTTCAAATGTGAGGCAAGAGTTCTCCCTATCTCCCTATTTTCTAAAGAAATATTCCCAAGACATCAATTTTCTTCTTTTCATTTTGACCAAGTTAAATTTTGGATGCAGTATGAGTTTGCATGAAGGTGCTCTGACTTTGAAAACTTGAATTGATGGCGTGAGTATATTTCTGGTAAGGTACACTGTCAAATGGAACCCCAAAGGACAACTGTAAAAGTAGGTTTTCTCTTCTACCTTTTTTTTTCTTTTAGGAGGAATATTACAGTTTTGAGTAATTAATGAAATGCCTTATGAATATCCAGCCTAGGCAAATTAATAGTTGTTTACAGATCTTACATACCAGAAGGAAAATAAATGCTGTCTCAGAGACCACATGCAAGGAAGAATTATGTCCTTTAAATTATATTATCACCTATAAAACAACAACAGAAGTAGTTTAGGTTCAGAAACCAGATTATATTTGCATATGGAATTAGTCCAGGGAGGGACACAAAGCTACTAATAGTTTTACTTCATATGAATAGTATAAATATGTTCAGGTTTCAAGGACGGTGTTTATTTCAGAGTTGGCTTCTTGATGTGCTGAGAAAGAAGTAAGGACCAGTTTGGAAATCTTAATTGAAGGTTGTGGTGAGTAGTAACGGACCATGGGTGGGTCATCAGCCCAGAATGGAATCACTTAATCTCTTGCCTTTTGATTTGTGTTTGAAGCCCTCAACTTTTTCTCAGCTTTTCTCTTAACTCAATGAGAAGAGTTTACTTGCGGGTGCTTTAGTAATGTATAAAGTGATATTTAAATATTGAAATTACACTGTGGACATAATTCTGAAAACTTGATCATATCATAAAGTCTTAGGAAGAAACATGGACAAACTTCTTGGGGTTGACGGAGAGAGCTCCACAGAATTCCATGTTTTATCTTTTCTTCTGGATAAAAATGGTTACCATTGTAGTAAGCTTTTTATTAAAATTCACTTAATCATTTTTTGTCTGCTGCATCCTAGTATCATATGGAAGCATAGGACTCTTGGGTTCCAGTGCTGTGTCTGCTCTGGCTTCATGGCGGTTGGTGTAGTTTAGTTTCTGTGGTGTAACCTGGGTGATGCTTGGTTAGTTATCTTTTATACTTAAAGAGTATAGAATCCATTCCTAATATATCCTGACAGAGTCATATGATTGAATTTTAGGTTTAGTATCACCAGGTTGACAAATAAGTTACTATTAAATGTCAAATCTGTTATCTTTTAGAGGCTTCATATGTAAGTTTGCCTGTAGTATAAAATTGGGAGTTTTTCATGCACTTTGAAACTAAAATGCTGAATTTGAAGGTTTTTTTTTTTTGAGAGAAAGTCTCATTTTGTTGCCCTCAGGAGAGTTCTGTAGAGTCATAGCTCACAGCAACCTCCAACTCTTGGACTCAAGTGATTCTCTTGCCTCAGCCTCCCAAGTAGCTGGGACTACAAGTACCCGCCACCACACCTGGCTATTTTTAGAGACCACTGTGGCTCAGGCAATCCAGCCACCTTCGCCTCCCAGAGTGCTAGGAGTTGGTTGGGTTTTTTAAGATAAGTAAATGAAAGTGCAGCTGTTAGTATTAGTGATAGCTGGTTGCCGAATCTGGATCTCCATTGTTTTAGATGCTTTGATGTAAAGACTTGCCAGGGCCCTTTTCTTTTAGGATTAATGAAAGAATGGTTGTGCTAATTCTATGTCCTTCCTTGTCTTTTCTGGGCCCTTTACTACTGGTGCTTTTTAATTTGTCACTCTCCTTCTTGAAGCATAGTTCCTGGCACCTGATATATTGTAGTCCAGATCACAGAGCTGTTGCCTCCCCCCCCCCCCCCCAAGGGCACTGTCCTTTATAATGTAGCTTTACTAGGTGTCTTTAAAATGCAGCTGTCCTTTCTTAGCACCTGGCCCCCTGCCCAGCCACATCTTCCCTCTCCTTTGGTCTTAGTCCATTTTATGCGACTGTAGCAGAATACACAGACTTTGTAGTTTATAATGAACAGAGATTTGTTGACTCATGATTCTGGAGACTGAGAAATGCAAGATTGAGGGGCTGGCATCTGGTATCTGGTGCAGACCCTCTTGCTGCATTATAACATGGTGGAAAGCATCACTTGGGGATAATGGCTTTAATCCATTTACTCTGTCCTCATGACCTAATCACCTCTTTAAGCCCCACGCCCCGACACATCAAGTTTCCAACATATGAACTTCTGGGGACACAGTCAAACCATAACATCCCTTTTGAAGGAATTACTCATAAACCAGTGGTCTCAACCTTCCTAATGCTGCGACCATTTAGTACAATTCCTCATGTTGTGTCTACCACAACTGTATTAAAGGGTCGTAGCATTAGGAAGGTTGAGAACCACTGCTCATAGACTCTCACATCTCCTGCATCCTTAATTATGTGTTTATTCAAATTGTCTCCCCTTCTTTATTATGAAAGTGACTTTCTGCTGCAGTGACAGCTCTTGTGACTGGAGCAGAGCTTTGCTGCCTGGCCAGTCCCTCCTCTCTACCAGTCTGTTCTAGAACATAGCTGTAAGTGACTGAACAAGCATGCAGAACTCAGAGGACTGGGCCCTTTCTTCGTGGCAGTCAGAATACTACTGCTGTTGTAATGTTCTTGGAGGCTGTCACTTAATTGCAAGGACTTGGTATTCATAATGATTTCCCTGAGCCATTAAGAAAAAATATCTTTAATGTGCTGAAGAATTCAAGGCTTAGAAAGATTTCTATCCAGATTGGCCCCTTAAAGAAAAAAGATGTGGTGCATAATTTATTTTATGTTATCTGCCAACTCTACTATGCAAAATGACTCACTTTTTGGGTAGTGGGTGGTGGCATAAGGTAGTCTTACATAAATGCTGGTTTTGACAGTTTGATTCTTAGTAGAAGTATACACATTCCCTGCAATTGGTTTAATATCTTTAACAGGAATATTGTTCTAGATTAGCTAGCTTCCACCTCAGGAAGACATATTCTATATTGATTAATTTAAGCTCTTTAGGGAATAGAACGACTGTCTTATTAAATCCAGAGTCCTGGCTGATGTCATAAATAACACTGATGTATTCCTGTGCTTCCTTCATCTGCTTGCTCATTCACAGCCCTGATCAGGGAAGGAAGGGAAAAGTAGGTAAGCAGATGCTGATTACAAGAATAATAAGAAATAATAATAAGAAGAAATAATTGTTACAGAAATATGAGTCTTCTCACTTCAGACTTGGTTTGGGGTTTGGAGGCCCGGGATGAGAACAGTGTATGATCAAAGAGCTCATGTCCCCTTATTCCTGTTCTGTGTACTGTGGGGAGGTGTTTACTAGAAGATAGATGTTCTCTCTCCCAAGTTAATTACATGGTTCCTTATCTTAGATGGCTCTTGGAGATCTGTCTGGGCAATATGCCCTCCCCCGTTGGTGACTGTGGATTTTTCACAGACACTTCCTGGAAAAGAGCACTCACAAGTGAGGCCTGTGGTTTTGGGGTTTATAGCACAGAACTAGTTAAGCCGGTCTTTGCCTTTGGGGTGGATGAATATAGAGCATTAGAGTGGTCAGGACATTGCTCAGCGCTGAACTCATGCCATCCATCTCACAGTCATGTGGTTTCCATGTTTGCCGATAAAAATAAGGAAACTTGGAAAGGAAAGTGGATTGGAATTCTCAAGTTGAACTAAGAACTATGTGGATGAAGTGTTCTGGGGAATTGCCCAAACAGGTTTGGCTTCGCTTCCAGGTGCGTGTCCTTCTAGCTCTCTAGGATTACCTCCTTATCTGTAAAAACTACCTATTTTGTTGAGTTGGGCTTTCTTGTCTTTTGAGCTACTGAGCATTTCAGAATTTAAGTTAAGCGTTTTTCTGAAAAACATAATTGACATTTGTTAGAATTTACCTTTTGCAAATCTAACCTTCATATACCTAGGTAAGACAGTAAGTTGCCTTTGTAATTTCCATAAGTACTATATAGCTGAAGGGGAGAAGAGAACTCAAGTTTGGGCCTTTGCATACAGTCTTGAAGAAGGGATTTCCAGGCTTCAGAGTGCATAGAAAATCACTGGCGCTTGTTTAAAAAGTCATAGAATACTATACTCCACTCAAAGTTCTCTTGGTGTGTCTGGGATAGAGCCTGACAGTCTATCATGAAATCTGCATGACTCTGGTCAATGCGAGTGATTTTTGTTACTGAACATGATCTGCTTAATAGAAAAACTCTATCCCAACAAATCTCTTAAATCCAAAATACTAACCCCCTACCCCCCTAACAAAACGCCACAAAAAAAGTAAAGGAACAAGTATCAAGAAATAAATATCATTCCTAGCTGGATGGGAATGAGAAGGGGCTGGTCTTTCCCCTCTGCAGCAGGCACACATCACGCCACCATGGACTCCTGTCTTCTGGCTTTGCGATGGAGACTGGCATCTTTCTGGTCTGGTGCGTCCAGACAGGGTTCTCTCATTCTTGTATATCTGCAGAGAAGTGATGATGGTTTTCTGTCACATTTTCTAGTCTTCAGTAAATCGTTGTGTTCTCTCTTTTCCTCATGACCTGTTGCTACCTGCATGCCTGTTTCCTTCTGAGACTTGGAAGGGATTATTTGCAGCTCACATCTTGAGGGATCCATGTCCTGTCCTTTGATGATCCTCCTGGCTTTCTAGGCAATCGTTGAAGGCTCAGCTGCAGTCTCCCCAGCAGGTTCACACCACTAGCCCACAGTGGTGTTTCCCTTAAAACTCCTTTAGCACATCCTGTCAAAGCAGAGTAATTGGTTTCACACTGTCCTGTTTCCTAAGCTCTTCTACTGCAGAAAACAGTGTTTCTCTGTGATGATTTTCTTTGGTGTGTGTATGTGTGTATATTGAGGTACCTCTCTGAAGTACAAGGTCCCTGAAGACAAGGTGCTGTGTCTTCAGCAGTGTAAGGTCATGTCCTGGACACCGATTAAGTGTAGTAAATTTTCATCTCCTGAGATTTGTATTAATAGGCTTTGCTGTTAAGCAAATGTAAAGCCAATTTCAAGCAATTAATCTTTGATGTTTTTGTTTCAGATTAAACTCAGCAGAAAGAAAATGTTTTGATTTTCAATATTTATTGGAAAAAATTTAGGAGGCAGGAACAAACAAAAGCCCATTATCAGTTTCAGAAAGCTGTGTGGCAGAACAGCTTGTGAATGTGCTCACAAAAGCCTTGATGCTCCCTAAGGAATTATTGCAGGATGTTTTTTCCTTTATCGTAGGAGAGAAAAGGCCAGAGGTTCAAAATATGATTTTATTATTGGTTACTGTATTGCCACGTATGACTAAAATCAATTAAAGTATTTATATTATAGAGTTTGGCAGTCCTGTGTAAGTTGGTTAAATAGGACATTTGTGATCATTTCTGTTTTAAATTCCAAGCCAGTAGAGGGAACAAGTGTGGGTGTGAGTCATGAGCTGGTTAACCTGTCTCTGAGCTTTAGTTTCTCCATTTATAAAATGAGGATAATGATACTTATGTTGGGGTGTGTGGAGAGTAAATGATAATGCATAGAAAATGCTTGTTCATGGCTTAGTGCTTGTAGTACAGTGGTTATGGCGCCGGCCACATGCACCGAGGTTGTTGGGTTTGAACCCACCCTGGGCCAGCTAAACAACAAGGACAACTGCAACAAAAAAATAGCCATGTTTTATGGTGGGCATCTGTAGTCCCAGCTACTTGGGAGGCTGAGGCAAGAGAATTGCTTAAGCCCAAGAGTTTGAGATTGTTGTGAGCTGTGACGCCATGTCACTCCACCACGGTGACGAAGTGATACTCTATCTCAAAAAAAAAAAAAAAAAAAAAGAAAGAAAATGCTTACTCGCTAAATGTACAGAGTGGGACCAGCATGGTGGCTGAATCCTGTTCTGACAGCCCCATTTCCAAGACCGCAGGGCTGTACAGGTGTTACAGGGGCATGCTTGCTGGAGTAGAGGTGAAGGGTGCACCCCTCTGGGGTGTTGAGGGAAGAGGACATTTGTTATTCCTAAATTGTATATTTCCTTACTTTAGATGGTGTCATAAACGTGATAACATTTTTCTCTCTTCTATCCATTCTCTTTCGGGGCAATGAATAACAAGAGTTTATGATTCTGTGAAGAAAAGGAAGGTTTAAGGAGAAAAAGCACTATGAATAGAAGAAAAAGTGCTGTCGAGTTGCAGTGTACTTCCTTTTTTTTGGAGACAGAGCCTCAAGCTGTCACCCTGGATAGAATGCTGTGGCGTCACAGCTCACAGCAACCTCCAATTCCTGGGCTTAAGCAAGTCTCCTGCCTCTGCCTCCCAAGTAGCTGGGACCACAGGCGCCCACCACAATGCCCGGCCATTTTTTGGTTGCAGCTGTCATTGTTGCTTGGCGGGCCCGGCTGGATTCGAACCCGCCAGCTCAGGTGTATGTGGCTGGTGCCTTAGTCGCTTGAGCCACAGGCGCCTGCAGTATACTTCCTTAATAAGGTGTGAGGGAAGCTTGGGGATGAATAGTAAAGCTTTTTAGTAGGGTAGATGGTATTGGACTGTCCCTTAGGACTGGAGTCCTAAGTCAAGGGTGCTATCTTTGATTTCTTGGATTTATTTATACCTCTTCCAGGTTTCCTCTTTTTTGTGTGTGTGTGATTTTTGGCCTGGACTGGGTTTGAACCCACCACCTCCTGCATATAGGGCTGGCGCCCTACTGCTTTGAGCCACAGGCGCCACCCTGTTTCCTCTTAATGTGAATGAGACCACTGGAATTTTCCTCCCAAAGAGAATACTTAATTATCAAATGTACTAATGGAGTTTTGGAGATTTAGGTAAAGATTATACAACACGAGTTGATTACCTAATACTTGGTGATAGTGGAAAATTTACGAAGATAGGAACATTGCTTGTCTTTTTCTCTTGGGATTTAAAAGCTTCCCTGAATGCTCTCCCTTCTATATTTAGGCTCCCCTCTGGGTCAGGGACAGACTTCTTTAGAGACAGACAGACAGACAGACTGGATGCCATAGTGCCTTGTATTTTAAACCATGTGGCATGATTTTTCTTGGAATGTGCTGTAAACATACTACATATTTGTAGGTACAGAACAGCAATTTTGACTTCGTTAGAAATATGAATGACTGTTGAAAATTAGGCTATTTTCCTTATCTTGGACTTCTGCCAAGAATAGTTTTTTTCTTTTTGAAAAAAGAAGCATGCATTTTTTTCCCCCTACATGTAAAGACTGTAAAGGAACCCAAAGCTGCAAAGAACAGTTTTTTTTTTTTTTTTTTGAGAAAGGAAGCATGCATTTTCTTTTAAAATGTAAAGACTGTAAACGAACCGAAAGCTTCAAAAATTGTTCTATCAAAGGGGACGATTCTAGTTAGTGTGAGCCAGTCAGACTATGTATGAAATGAAACCTGTTTGAGTAAAGATTTTAATTCTAAATTGTACTGTGTCTGCTAACCCTTTGAAAGCACAGGGGGGAAATAATTAAAGCTATTTCTTTGAAAACAAAACATTTTGATAGCAGGAATTTTGACAAGTTGGTAGAAGCAGTTGGTGTCCCTCGGTTGCATTTTATATAATCATGGATAGGGCATCCTGTTGCCATTGTACCATGGACAGATAATAATAAAATTCAAAGTTCCCCATCTGTAGAAAAGGATGGTGACCTGCTTTGGTTGCCCTAGCAGGGTCTTTCAAAATCAATTGAGAAAATAAATGTGAGAATTTGGGAACTTTTCATCATTGAATGTCTTATAACTGAATTAATGTTTACATGATGCCATATAAAGTAAGCTAAAGTAAACTTTAATCTCTGCCATCTGGCATTTAATAACCATGGATGGGATGCCGTGTCCAATAGGATAAGAGAGTACAGTTCATATTATATTTCATGCTGACCAAATCATTTACTGATGTGCTTTAAGATGATACAAGGGAAAGAAAGACTTTGTTATTAGGTTCAGAATCTCAACATGCACAAGGTAGGTGTTTTAGTGATTTAGCATTAGGTGGGTACAGAGCAGGTTGCATAAAGCAGCCTTCGTGAGACATTATTGAGGTTAAAATTAAATGATATAATAGAAGTATAGCCTCTTAACATATGTCAGTGATTAAAGCCTTTTTCTGTATCCTTACTTCCCTAGCTGAAAGCAGTCTGTTTATGATTATGTGCATTTTTATTTCCCTTTGAATACTCCATAGTCAATATGAAAGAGGGCTGTATGCTATAGCTAAAAGGATGCCTGATGCAGGCATCCCTGTGCACACTTAAGCTTGAGGCCCACCCCGAGAGGAGAGTTAGTATGGTTCTCTCTTGGGTAGTGTTAGAGTAACACAAACACTAACACAAACTTTTATCTTTAAAAAAAACTCTTGGTATAGCCTCCTTAGCACCTGATTACATGATAATTAACCTTTAGTGTTAATGTTGAGTTCCAGCTTCAGTTTTCCTCTTGAAAACTATTTTTACTGGCCCTTTCATTTCTTTACATAAAGGTGGCCCATCACAGCGATGGATTATACTTCCATTAGTTTAAAATTTGGAGATTTGGCTTCTTTTTCTTAAAAGTAAGTGCATTATTTTAGCACCGTACTCCCTCCCCTCATATTGGCTATATCTTTCCAAAATTAGAAATGGGCCTGAATTGACTAGGTTTGAGGTAGTTGCGATCTGAATTTAGGAGAAAGGGGCAGAGAATCAACATGGCTATGGTGGGCTGGAATGAGGAAGAAGCTCAACCAGGCACAGTGGCCAGGGCCTGACATACTCTGTATTTTATCTATAGCCTGCCTTACCCAGAAACAAGTGCAAGGTACTTGGACACACTATGCTTTGTAGCAGTCTTAGGAAGCTCGTAGAAGTTAAGCCCTCTTCCAAGGAAATATAGTGCTGGGATGTAGAGAGGGGATGAGAATGCATTCTTGATTTAAATTTAAAGTTAAGATGGACTTAATTTGGAGACTTAGTATATATTAATGAAGACTAATACCTTTGCCTGGTCTGGCCTCTTGTCACAAAAATAATTGATTTGTTATTAGGTTTTGATTCTGCATTCCCTTTGTAAAGGAAACAAATGTTCTGTATAAAGCAAGTGCTGAGTGAATTCATACATCTCAGCTTTTATGTCAGTGTCAAACTGCTAAGTCTTGAGAACACACACTTTCGGTCTTGAGTGCAGGCCTAGAGGGAAGCATAGATCATTTTCTGGTTGTTTCTTATGGTTTTATTTATGTTGAGACTTGTTTAGGGAAAAAAAAATGATACCAGTGATACCACCATATGAACACTGGAGAAGCTTTTTCACAGACTCATGGATTTTCTTGACTTGTAGGTGTCTTAGGTTTTACTGTATCAGAAGGGCTTCCTAACACAACTGCCCAACACATCCTAGCACACACACTGACCCTTGAACAGAGGGACAGCCAGGACAAACTCATGTGCTGTTTTCTCCCATCACTTGGTTTCTTTCAGTAAGATAGAGGCTTTAGTAATTTGAAAATAAACCCACCGCAGGGAGAATAACCAGCCTGATGAGGTGCTTAGGGGATTGTGTTTGTAACCCTTCCATGAATGGTATCAGAAGATTATTTAATACTGTATCCTCTTAAGTTCTACTCTTTGTTCTTAGATTGCAGAAAATCACAATTTGATTTTAGGATTGTGTTGACAGTTATAGGAGGTGCTTGATGCTATCACTGATTTAGGGGAAGTAAGGCTCTAAGGTTGTGCTTGGCAACTGACCGTGTGCTTCTTGGCACTTCAGTTTTTGTCCACCAACCACTGTTACCTCATTTTTACAGACAGGAGCCTGAGCCACACCAAGGTGTGACTTGCCTAGGTCAGTTACTGAATGTAAGAGTTACAATAAATAGTGTCATTTTCATGGAGTGGCTTTCTCCAGATTGTAAGTTGAGTTCCTGCACTGACTCTTCCTCAGGTTTGAAGTTTTAAAGTTCACAACTCTTTAAATCATGAGGTTGCAAGAGAAACAGGCTCTTGAAATGTTCTTTCTGTTTCACATCTGTGGCAGAAGGACCTTTCCCACAAAATGTTTACAAAGATCATGCTCAGGATATCTGGGTGCTCCTTGTTCCTGGCCTGAGAAATGACCAGCAGGGCAATTTCCAAGGATAGAGAGGCACAAGACTGACTGTAATTAAGCCCAGTCAGTATTCCTCATCTGGATGAAAGGAGAGTGATACCAAGTGTGTCTGAAATGTCAAACGATATAAGTGGGTTACAGAGTTTTAGATTCTTGGCTGGGAATTAGGGCTGTAAGAAAGCTATTTCCCTCCTGCCCCCAGTCTCCATGTACACTTCTATTTTCCCGGATAATCATTCTCCAACATCCCTGCATTGGAACTGCAGGAACGCTTTAAAGAAGATACTCATTATAATGCTCATGAAATCAAGTAATGGTTATTGGGATGCACTAGGGAGAAATTACTGTTGCTTATTTTTGACAGTAAAATATTTAGGTTTTTTCTTTTGGTCATTTTTTTCATGTAGAATGGTAAGGAAAGGATGGTCAACCTGATAAGTAGAAGAAAACTTTGGAGTTGTTTGGAGATAATGGTATATAAATTAAACCTCTGAAAGAATGAAAAAATTAATGCTTTATCAAAACTCATTTGTTCCACTGATTGCCTTGTTTATTAAGTGTGGTTCATTGCTAGTATAAGCTATACAGTATTCTGTTAGCATGGAACTATTTCATCATTGCTTTTGGTTAATAAGAGAAAAGTATTGAGATATGATTAGTTGGCAGTTTCAACCATTTTGTTGTAATGATTATGTGAAACATTGGCGCTGACTGATTTTTCTTTTCTCTGTTTTTCAGGGACGGCATGTTAAAACGGGTCAGTTGGCAGCCATCAAAGTTATGGATGTCACTGAGGTAAGGTTGGGTTACACGTGTTTTTAAAAAAATTGTTAGATAGAAGACAAGGATTCTCACTTCCCTCCCCTAATAATGACTGTAGAGTATTACTTCGTTTGGAAAATCTGATCATTTGAACAAATTGTCCTCCTGTTACTTTGTGAGTTCCTACGTGAAGCAGACGAGTTGGCTTAAATTGTTGCAGATAGTCTTCAAGTAACTAAGAGGCAGTAGCCTTTAGAGACACACACACACACACACACACACACACACGATGTCATCCTTGGCAACATAATGGACCATAATTGGAAACATCTTCTCTAATGGAAACGAAAAAATTTGAAAAGGGATTGTGGGGGTCACATGAATAGAGAGGTTGGCGGGGGTGTAAAGTGGGAAAAAGCTTCTCTAGGGTATTTGGCCACATTTGTGCCATTTCTTTTATTTTTAACATGGGGGAAGAAAATAGATCCAGCCAAGTTCCCAGAGGTTGGAAAACAGAAACATCTGCTAGAATGCTGAGCAGATTGTTGGCAAAATTTAGTAGCAAAAAATTGTTCTTGAAATGGCCGCAGGAGAATTTACTGTACAGCTTTAGATGGGAAAAAGGAGAACTTGACCCAGAACTTTAAAGCAAGTGTGTGCCTTTGCATGTATGTGTGTGTGCGCATTTAAATTAGAAAAAATAGTCACAGAGTATGATGAACTAAACACATTTTAATCTGCAGTTTTACTTTAATCTATGCTTCCTAATAACTTGTCTAATTTTTTTTTTTTTTGCAATTTTTGGTCAGGGCTGGGTTTGAACCCACCACCTCTGGCATATGGAGCCAGCGCTCTACTCCTCTGAGCCACAGGCGCCGCCCTAACTTGTCTAATTATGAATAGGGTTCAACATCATATTTCAGAGATTCTAGAAAGAGTTAACTGGTCACCTTGGGGATTTGGGATAACTTAAAATTAAGCCACAATTTCTTCTAATCTGGGGCCTATTGAGGGAAATAAAGGCTAACATGATCTCAGGTGTGTTATCCAGACAGCAAGAGAGATTTTAAGATTATTTTAAAGAGTAGTGATGGGCAGTGAATTCTAGCTTACTGGAATTTAAATGCAGCAGTGGAGTTACTTACGAATTGTGCTCTCTGTGAACGGAATGATCAGCAGCATCTTCCTATCAAAGTCTCCATCCACAAGGCTGGACATCTTGCCATTGCTGCTTTGGGAGATGGTGTCGCAGGAGCACACGATCTTTGCACAGTTATTAACACACTTCTTGACTTGTCTGACAGTCTGGTAGGTACCATGTTAAATGTAACGTTGTGGAGTTTCATGACCTGAGAGTTCAGTTTCTCTCCCTGTGGTGCGTGCTCCCTCCCTGGACACAGCTGCTGTGGGCAGCCAGGGCGCACTGCCTTTAGTCTCTGATGGAATCCTACGGGGCTTTGTCTTCTCTGTAGAGTAGCCCTTCACCTAAGCCTGGCTTTGATTATAAATGTGCAACACATGATTACTGTAAAAAAAAAAGGGGGGGGGAGTAAACCATAGGAGAATATAAAGAAAAAGTGAAATCCTTATGCCTCCAGCACCTCACAATAGTTGTTGTTGGTGCTTCGTTATGCTGCTTTTAATTCATGATTCTGAGGATAGCTATAAAATACATGCCTATATGTATAATACATGTTTTTATATTCCACTTTTGTTGATTTTATGAAAGGTATTTTCTTGCTTGAAAAAAATTAGGCAGTGTTGTACAAATGCATGACAATTTAAAGGAGTATGTTCAGTACTCCTTTAAAAATAATTAATGTAAAACTCGTATATTGAGGTTAAATGAAAACCAGATGGTGAGTCCATTAAAAAAAATACAAACTTAATCAGCCATTTACAGTAATGATTCTGTGTGCTGTTTTCATGCAGTGACCGCTGCTGTAGCTTGGGGTACAGTCAGGACTCCCAAGTGTAAGCACTGATTATGGGTAGAGGACCGTGTGCAGCTGGCAGCCTGGAAAACACACCCTCACCTACCTTCTATATCAAGGGCCTCAAGCTCTTGTGCAGTTGTAGGCATTGGCCTGTCTGGGATCCGGAGGCAAATGGGAATGGGCTGAGGAAAAGAAACTGTATCTGGTTTCAATGCCAGCAGACAGAGCTGTTGGTGAGGGTTCTCTTGATGAGAATAGGATTGTTCTTTCTCACTTTCATCTTAGGAGCAAAAAAAGGTGCAGATGCTTGCAGTTGGGAAAAACCACAGACTTGTCTTGATTCCTTTAGTGATTCAGGAGGTAGGCTACTCTTTAGGCTCAGAAGGCAAGGGGAGCAGCTGATGTGGGAAGTTGGATGGTGAGGCTGCATTTCTCCCCAAACTGTTAGCTGTTGGCATCCAGAATGAATATAGCTCTGGAGCTGCTGCAAAGAATAAGAAGATGTGGGAAAGGTGGGCCAGCTTCGCCTGCTATGCTTAATTGTTTGAATCTGGAAAATGAAACCAGCTAAGAATTCAGATTTCACTCTGGGAGTAAGGTGACTATAAAGGCAAGTGAGGGGTCTAGAAGGTAGGCATTTATTTACAAGAGATGCAAAGAGCTCTCTCTCTCTTTTTTTTTTTTTTTTGGACTTTAACAATATTAAGAACTGACTATTTTTAGCATTTAGAAGCTCTCTTTTGAAGGGAACCTTATATATATATATATATTTTTTTTTTTTTTCCTGAGACAGAGCCTCAAACTGTCACCCTGGATAGAGTGCTGTGGCATCACAGGTCACAGCAACCTCCAATTCCTGGGCTCAAGCGAGTTTCTTGCCTCCGCCTCCCAAGTAGCTGGGACCACAGGCGCCTGCCACAACGCCTGGCCATTTTTTGGTTGCAGCTGTCATTGTTCTTTGGTGGGCCGGGCTGGATTCGAACCCGCCAGCTCAGGTGTACATGGCTGGCGCCTTAGTCCGCTGAGCCACAGGCTCCGAGCCAAAGGGAACCACATCTTTTATCGGTGACAGTTATAGGCAGGATTTAAGGAATAGGTTCAGATATGTTCAAATTGGACAAATACAAGGGGAGCTGATCTATAAGGTGTTTTTTGTTTTGTTTTAAAATAACTATTGATTGACAGAGATTTGCAGAAAAATTTAAAATTTATAGGAGTCCCATGTTTTCCTCATGATAAAATGTTATATAACTATACTATGGTGTCATGACTGAAGTTCATACACAAAACAAAAAAAAAGACAAATGATCACTTTTATAAGCTAAGTATTTGACCTGGATCCAAGGTTGAATTCTAGTAAATTGAGCTATACCATTACAGTCTGTCTACCTGTGTGACTTAGTGCCAAGGCAGACCATTAGGCATTATCAGTACGGTCCACACAGCATAACAAGATATACTCATTTGTATGTGTGTGTGAGAGAGACAGAGAGAGAGAGAGAGAGAAAGAGATAATTTTGAGGGATACTTGAATTGATGGTTTGAATTTTTGTTTTTCTTTTTTTTTTTTTAGAGACAGAGTCTCACTTTGTTTCGCCCTCAGTAGAGTGCTGTGGTATCACAGCTCACAGCAACCTCCAGCTCTTAGGCTTAGGCGATTCTCTTGCCTCAGACTCCTGAGTACCTGGGACTACAGGTGCCTGCCGCAATGCCCAGCTATTTGTTGTTGTTGCAGTTTGACTGGGGCCGGGTTTGAACCTGCCACCCTCGGTATACGGGGCTGATGCCCTACTCACTGAGCCACAAGTGCCACCCAATGGTTTGAATTCTTGAGAGCCCCTTCATTTCAATTCTTGGGTCTTAATGTCAAATTTATATAAGAAACTATTACACGCAAGGGATTGATTTATTATAAGGGATTGAGAGTTTGTTTCTTACAGTTTTGGGTTAATCCCATTTTGTTAAAACTTTAGAAAGTAAAAAGATGAATTAGCTAGTGATTCTTAAACTTTGGGCACATGAACTTGGGTAAAGTTTGTTTATTATAGAATTTTATTTTGTATTTCAGTAATATCAGAACTTTTTCTTATGAAAATGTTCACATTTCCGGAACTGTTGAAAGAATGAACACTTTCTATTCTTATAATTAACAGTTAACATTTTGTTTGCATGTTGTGTGCTATTGTTGTTGAAAGTAATTATGGGTACTACCATGACACTTCACCTGTAAATAGTTGAGCATACTTCTCTTAAAATAAAGATAATCTTCTACATAATCATAATACCACTTAAGAACATTAATAATTCCAGAATTTCTCCCAGTGTTTAGGCTACATTCAGTAAATCCTTGATTGTGTTGAGAAAGTTTTTATAGCTTTTTTTTTTTTTAATCATAGTTCAGTTGAAGTTTGTGCATTATACATCGGTATCATAACTCATTTTTTAAGCTATAAAAGTTTCCCTTGTCTCCTTGCATCCATTCTTTTTTTTTAAATTTAAAGAAATTGACTTTGGAAGACTCTAGCCAATTGTTTCATAAACTATTCCACGTTCTGGATTTGTCTCATAGTTTCTTCATGTTATGTTTTAACTTGTTCCTCTCTATATTTCAATTGGAAGTTAGGTTGAGAGGCTTGATTAGACACAGATGAAGTATTTTTTTTTTTTTTTGCCAGAACACCTCATTGGTGGCGTAAGGCACTTCATATTGTGTCACGTCAGGAGGCACATCAATGCTCTGTGAAGCATACTTCACTAATAGCCTCCTGCTGTTAGTGAAGCCAAGTTGGATTGCTGAGAGGTGACCACCAGGGTCTTCCACTTTAAAGGTGCATTGCTGACTTTGTACTTCAGAGATAATCTCTAGGGGGATACTTTGGCTCTCTGTGAATATTCTGTTCAATGACTGGTCAACTAATGCTTTTGGCATTTATGTGATGATTCTTGCCTGGGTTAGTTATTATTGCAAATTGATGATTCTAGATGATAGGCCATTTCAATGCCCACATTTATGTTTGGCGTTGCTTTGGGCAAAGTGAGGCTAAACATCTCTTGGGTTAATGCAAAAAGAACAAAGTCAAACTTCGTATGTGGTGTTTTATATTAAATGGAGATGAAGTGGTACTCATTGGAATGATGTTTCACTGAAGTTTGTCACCCTAGAGTGAGAGAACTGCATCCAGTCTAGTCTTCTGGCCCATCCAGAGGTCTTTCTAACACTTGATCCTTGTTCTGGGCAGCCCTGGTGCAGGATGGTATTAAAGCAGTGAATTCTCAAAATGTAGTTGTCTGATCAGCAGTTACAGCAAGCACCTGGGAACTTGTTAGAAATGTGAAGTCTTAGGTTCCAGCTCAGGTTATTGTATCAGAACTCTAGAATGCAGCCGTCAGGGAATTCTGATGTGTCCTCAGGTTAGAAACCCCTTACCTTAATGGAACTTTAGTAGGAAAGAGGCCACTCTCTCCTATATGGGAGTAAAGAACTTCAGTTCAGGCACTGATGCTACTTGGTGAAAAGAAGTACCTTGCTAGTTAGACACTGCAAGGATTAGGCTCCAGATTGAGTCCCAATTCACCGTACTTGTAAAAGTGTTAACAATTTCCAACATGAGGTTCTAAGTAGGCAGGTTTATTGAGTGAGCTGATTATTGATCTGGATCTTAAAGGATAGATGGATCTTGACCACTTTTTTTCTTTTAAAGTTTATTTTTAGCAGATCAGCCAGAATAGACTACCTTTTAGTCTTAAGCCTAAAATGTTTGTGATTGGTAATTTTGGCATACTCTTTGGGGAATTGGAAGATGTTGGGCATGATGTTTGCTGAGGCACAGGGAGCCAGTTGGCAGATTGTATTGAGCACCCTGCAATGTTCCTTGCACTGTGTTTTGTGGAGATGTGGGTGTAAAAGCTATATACAAACCCAGCCTGTGCCTGTCCTGACTTCATATGTAAAGGCAGGAAGCCGCAAGGCAACAGCAGAACACTAGGCAGCATATGCTGCTTCAGTGGACAGGTGGCCTACTGAGCAAGGACCACTGATGGGTAGGACACCTGTTTTGCTTTTGTGGAGTTCATGCTCTGGCAAGAGGGAGCAAAAAAAGCATATAATAGCGACAGAAGAAAACCCTGTAACTATACAGTTTTACCACCTTTCCGTTAGAGGGGGGCACAATGTAATGAATGTGTTGTCCTTGTCTAGACTGAAAATAAGAACAAAAAGGAAGGGAGGGAGAGATCTCTGTGTGCTGTGTGACCTGTTGTTCTATCCTGTTACTCCTTAGAGGCCAGTTAAAAGCTGTAGGCCTTACGGCTTGGTACTGGCTTCTTCAATTTCGGGCAACTGGTGGCACTTTCTCCCTGTCTTTCCCTGGCTCTGATGACTCACCACAGGGCTGTGAGGGGGAACCATCGATCACCAAGTTTTGGCAGTGTGTGCCCCTCCCTCAGTTTTCTTTCTTGCCTTCTGCTTTTTTGATCAGCTACCTTCTTTATCTTAGCTGCTGAGAGAAACTGATGTGAGATGCTAAATTTCCTTATCTGGTATATTTTTGCCTTAGATAACTTTACCTGATTTTAATGATCTTGATCTTAGATTTAAAATTCCCAGTTTGGATTGTTTTCCTTACTTAGCCTTCTGTAGATAGAGAAAAGGCTACCCCAATTCTTCAAAAAAAAAAAAAAAAAAATGCAGTACGAGATCTTGAAGGAAAGCTCTTAAAGTCAGAGTCACCTAAATTTTCATTTAATTAATAAGTATAGAAATTTTGGCACCTGTAGTCCCAGGTACTCCAGAGACTGAGGCAAGAGGATCCCTTGACCCCCTAGAGTTTGAGATTACTGTGAGTTGTGACACCATGGCACTCTATGAAGGACGACAAAGTAAGACTTTGTCTCAAAAAAAAAGTATAGAAATTTTGAGAATTAATAGTTCCACAGTCTCCTCATATGATACAGCACTGTTTCCCAGCCTTCATTTTTTTCATTATTTCTTCTGTAATAAGCTTTTTAAGGCATTCTCCCAATCCCTCTCAATGAACTTTTAGTAGTACAGATATACTGTTTATCTGTCTGTAACTGCATGTACCTGTTTATATAATGTATGTGTATCTGTATACTTCATACATAAAAGTAGTTAGTTTTTTTTTTCCTTGACTTTGAAGAACCATGTTTCATACCTTTTGGGGCAATATCACTGCCATTGAGAAATACCTGGTGTGGAATAATAACAAACATAGTGAAGTTCTAGAAATAAGCCAGAGTAGTCTTTGTACTATTTCTAAAGTTTTCTTTTTTTAAAATTAGAAATTAGAATTTTTTTTTTTTTAGAAATTAGAATTTATTTTCAGTGACAAAGAAAATAAATTGGCTTCTAGAGTGAAGAATGGAGGAAATGAACTAATTTTTTTTTTTTTAAGACTGTGCTTAAGGTGTACCACGTAGCATTAGATAGCATACATTGCATCAGGTATGGTGTCAGCACTTAGTTTTTAATGTATATAGTGGTCTTTGAGACAGATGTCACCATCCTCTCCATCTAGACGAAAGAACAACTCTTGGGATTCAAATCCAAGGTTTTTGATTGTACAGTTTGTGACCCTTTCTCTTGAATCCTTCTGTCCTCCTCTCCTCCAAAGTAATAGTTAATTTAGGGTTAAGGTTGAACTGTTCAACAGAGAGGCACCTGCTGAAGTGTTTTAAGAACATCTGCACTAGTGATGACGTTATAATAAAATTTTTTGAAAGATTTGTTTTTTTGTTTGTTTTTATTTTTTGCTTTGAGCAGGATAGGATGTGTTTGTTTCTCTTTTGGATTAATTCATTCCAACTTAGTGCAACTGGGAATTTACAAAATATGGAAATTCTTCCTTGTTATTCCTACCTGTGTTAATTAGTCAATAAACAGAGGAAGAAAGGTTAAGATTGGATTGGCTGTATACGTAAGAAGTTTTTTAAAAATAATAAGAAAAGATGTTTTAGTTTTTTTATGTTGAAAAGACTTCACTTTATTTGCAGATAACAACAACTGGAATTCTGGGACACGCTTGACCTGTCCAGAGTCTTACAACTCATCACCAGAATAGGGTCCCAGTCTTGTTTTCATTATACCTCCCAGTTCACTATGGGAGTGTAAGAGTGATACTCTGTATTTGAGTTTTAAAGTAGAGGAGTCTAACAAAGTACACTGCTGTGTATGTAGCAGGTGTCTTTGATAATGAGCACTCTTCAGGCAGATTGAGTGCCCATAGTCTCTTGGTTTAATTCCACCACTGTATGAATCAAAGGCATTTTTTTCTAACTAAAATAAATAGCTGAGTAAAAAAAAAAAAAAAATCACCCAACAATTTTGATGAGTTAAATAGGGTGCTCCATGTTTGGTAGTGGTATGAATTCTTGTCACTTGGAGAAAAAATACAGTAGACACACAATATTGGTTTCATTGTCCAAAAAAATTATAATTACTGTAGTAGGAGACTGTTGAGGCTATAATGTTTCATATCATTCTCATTTTTATAATCAAAACTATTAAAATTAATTATACATTTTAATAATCAGAAATAAATAATAGTAGGACCTGCTCTTTCTTACTTTCACTCTTAAATTTCATTCTTTTATGAAAGATAATTATTAGTGATTAGCAAGAGTTGAGTACATTTCTGGGCTTTGTTTTTAGAATTGTCACTGAACTAATGAAAATGATTTAAACTTTTCTTCCTCTTGTGAATATAAATTTGATGCTCTTCAGTACTTTTCAAGATGAAGTTACAGTTTGTAAGTCTTGCAGCAAATCAATCTCACTATTTCATAGTCAGGTCCTACCTTTTACCCTAATACAGTATTACATCTTTTGTTAAACTAGGGCCTAGAATTAAACATAATAAGGCTTCAATTGCTTTGTCTGTAAAGTGGAATAATGATTCTTGTGTCAAGGGCTTTTGTTAGAATTAAAATTAACGTGAAGTATCTAGTATGTTAATTTTTACATAGTAAATGTCGGTTCCTTATTCCCTTCTCTTCCTTAAAGATATAAAGTTATCACTTTTGTTGAAGACTTTTTAATGCTTCCCAGATACCCTTCCATGTCTTCATTTGATGTGTGTGTGTTTCTGTACTAGATTATAAACTTTTTTGGGGGAGCTAATTTTTAGGATTCCAATAGCCCTTCCAGGCTTCTACCAGAGCCCTTCACTCACATGGATGGTGCTCAGCTTTTACTTGTTTTTTTCTGAACAGTGCCCTGGGAGTAAGGGCAGTTATAAAGGAGAATTTGAAAAAATATTTTGAGCAATGGCAAAAAGACATATAGTGTCTCTTTTTATAGAGACAGCCCTTATTTTAATGTTTCTGTGCCGGTATACTTTTTATTATGTTACTTAATAATCCTACATTTTCTCTACTACTTTGTGGCATAGTTTTAAGTATTGAAAAGGAATGTAGAAACATACCATATTCTTACTGAAAATATGATAGAATATTAATTACTTTGGTCAGGTGAAATTTTGGTTTGTTGGGACTAGAAATGGCAACTATAAACCATGATTTTTGTTTTTAATGCTGTTTATGAAGTTGTACTAAATTCATTCATTTAAACAATTACTGAGTACTTAATCTTTTAAAAACATACTATTCCTGATTCTGGGGTAGAATAGCAAGGTTAATTATGCTTTTGAAGGAACTATCTTGATCTTTTAGTGAATTAAAACTTTCGTGAAAGGGTGTCTTTGTTAATGAACATGAATCTTCATGCAGACGGAGAGCCCATAGTTTCTTAGTTTGATTCCATCGCTTTATGAATCAAAGGCATTTTTTACATAGCTGAGTTAAAAAAAAAATCACCCAACAGTTTTGCATAACTTTTTTTTTTAAATATGGATACTATTTTATTATTCATCTCCTCCCCCCCCCCTATTTTTTTTCTTTCTTTTGTTTTTTGAGACAGAGTCTGACAGTGTTGCCCTGAGTAGAATGCTATGGCGTTCTAGCTCACAGCAACTTCAAACTCTTGGGCTTGAGCAATCCTTTTGCCTCAGCCTCCTGAGTAGCTGGGACCATATGTGCATGCCACAGCGCCTGGCTAGTTTTTCTATTTTTAGTAGAGGCAGGGTCTCGATCTTGCTCAGGCTGGTCTCAAACCTCTGAGCTCAAGCAATCCACCTGCCTCAGCCTCTCTGAGTGCTAGGATTACAGGGGTGAGCCACCGTGCCTGACTTCCCCACTATCTTTTTAAAAAACGTTCCTTCAACTTTGGGCTATAAATGAAAAGTTTAGTTTTTCATCTTGACACCTCCAGTTTTTTGCTTCCACTACCAATAAATTTATGGAAAAGAATATTGTGTTGGAGGTCTCTAAGTTTTGGTACTTCACTAGGAGAACTCACAGGACTCACTGTAATGATGTACTTTCAGCTGGAATTTATAATACAATGAAAGGTTACAAAGCAAAATCATCAAAGGAACAGGTGCATGGGATGAAGTCCGAAGGAATCTAGACATGGAATTCCCAGAGTCCTATCCCAGTGGAGTCACACAGGACACACTTAATTCCTCCAGCAATGGGTCTTAACAGTACATGTGAAGCTCTCTAGAGATTCAACACCCTGAATTTTTATTTGGGGCTTAACACATAAGCATCCTCTGCCTGGGATGTACCCCAAATTTCAGACTCCCTGGAGGAAAGTTGGTGTTTAGCATAAACCGTATTGTTTGTACAGTCTAAGCACAGTGAGCCACTCTGATCAGTTCTGGGAGTGGTAGAAATCCTCCTCAAATCAAAGTCCCAGCCAAGAGCAGCCTTACAAACAGGACTTTTAGGGATAGTTTCACAGACCTCTTGAAGGCTGCATTCCCATATCGCCCTTATCTTCAGCACCTCCACTTGGATGTCTTAATAGCCCCAAACTCAGCATGTCTCCTGAGAGTTCCTGTTCTTCCTGTTCAAGCCATCCTACTTGCAGCCTTCCCTTTTTCAGTTGGTGGCAACTCTGCTCTTTATAATGGTCAGGACAGAAAAACTTTAGAGTCTTGTGTGTCTGCTTGCTTTCTATCTTGTACCACTCAGCTCACCTGTCAGGAAACCCTATTGGTGTTGCCATCAAACAGTGTCTGGTTTGTGTCAAAGTAATCTTGGCAGGCGGTGGACAGTGGGTGAGAGTAGATTGGCAAATCAGTAACTGTTCAATCTAGATTATAGGTACAGGAGTTTGTTAAAACTATTTGCTTTAGTTTCCTGTGAGTTTTAATGAGTCTCAGGTCTCCTCAGAGTCAGGGAGTCTGTAAGAAAATAATCCACATGTGAATCTGGTCCTTTCTCACCACCACCTTCACTTCTGCCAGTCTGGTTTCAGTTGCCACTCTCTCACCTAGATTTTTGCAGTAGCCTCTGACACAGTGGTTCTCAACCTTCCTAATGCCACAGCCCTTTAAAACAATTTCTGTGGGTCACGACTCACAGGTTGAGAACCGCTGCTTATCTTCCTGTTTCCACCTTGTTCACCAGCTACTTTTCCCCATTGCAGCTGAATAATCCTTGTGAAACAAGTGAGAATAGAATCTCTAATTAGCTACTAGCTTAGCTCAGAGCAAATCTCTGGTTCTTACATTGGCTGACAACGCTTTACTTGCTTGACCTCGCAGCCCATTCCTTCCTTGACCTGTTGTAGCACACAGCCTATTCACTGTTCCTCCAAGCTGCTAGCCTACTTTTGCCCAAAGACACTGGCAATTGGTTCCCTCTGCCTGGAATTCCACTCCCTTGTAACTACATGGCTCACTCCCTCACCTTCTACTTGCCTTGAAATGGTGAATAGCACGTTCCTACTCCTTACCCAGTTCTCTGTTTACTTTATCCATATCAAAGTATATAACTTGCTTATTTATATACTTACTGGACATCATTTGCCTCTACCACCACACCACTAACCCTCTCTTTACCAAGAATATAAGCTCCATGATGACAGGGTTCTTTGTTAGTTTTTTCAATGATGTATCATCCCAAGTGCCAATTCACTGTCTGGGATATAATAGGCATTTAACAAACATTGCTGAACAAATTTTTATTATAATGTTATTTCTGGCTTCTTTCACTTAAATTAGTTTGTGAGGTCTATCCTTTTGGCTGCATATAGAGATAGTTTGTTTATTCTCATTGGTTTGAGTATTCTGTGGTATCTGTGCTGAAAGGCATTTTGGAAATCTAGGTTATCCCCTTTCTTTCTATATAAAAAATACTCAGAGCTCAGAAAAGTTACATATACTTGGTTGATATTTTGTGTGTGCTTTTGTTCACGAAACTATTTGAAGATTAAACTTTTTGATTGTTTTATAATTTGTTTATGGTGAGATACTCTTTGATTTAAGGTAATTTGGTGAGATTGTAGAGTTTAAAAGAAAATGTTTCAAATACCCTTTGCTTATTCCCTTGAAGCACTTTACCTTCTAAATGGTAGCACCTCTTAAGGAGACTGATCTCCATAACACCTTTCCTTTTTCTTTTCTGAATTTAATTTCAGTAACTGCTTTTCTTTTAAAATTCTCTTCATGGGACTGGAATATAAATTCATAGCCTGAACTAAACTGTCCATATGATAAAATTGCTTGTTTTATTAGTTTATCCGTGTCCTCTGAAAGTTTATGATAAGGGTCTTATAAGTTGACAGTGAAATTATTTATGGAATGAAAACTTTAATGGTTTAATTGGAGAAACTGAACATGCCTCCTGTCCCCATCATCATACCCTAAGAGAAGTAAGAAATCTCTTATTTTCTAATTATTCTCATTTTTGTACTAGCTCTATAGAAAAGAAAGTAAACTTCAGTGGGATTGATCTTGAGACGAGATTAGGGAGCCAGCTAGTTGATGAGCTGAGTATTTAGCATCCACATCTGTAATACTGTGGGGATGCTGTTAATCCCTACATGGCCTGTTGCCCCAAGGGCAAGAACCCCAGTAGAAAGCTGTGCTCTGGTGAATGAGCAGACCCTGAGAGAGCAGCCTCTCTGCCCAGTGACATCTGTGCCATCGGTCAGACTCTTTCTCTGGATTTTAACTCCACACACTGACAGGGAACCCAGATTATATTAATATTTTGACTGTAATCCTACCTGAAAGCTTTAATTGTTCACTTCTATAAATCTGCAATTGTCCCTTTGAACCTTGGGCATTATGTTATGTAATTCACTATGTGTTAGAGGTTGTAAATGTTCTTTGGAGTTAGAACAGTGATTGAATTTATAGTTAAAACCATGACGAGATAAGAGAAAGTTGTCTCCTGACTTCTTTCTCCAGCACGTGCTGGTGCTAATTGTTCTGCAGCTCTGCTATAGAGTGCAAATCCTGACTAGGTGGAAAACTGCCTCTAAAACTGGACTGCTGCTGTCTGTTATCGGATGGCAATCCTGGTATCCTTGGGGCTCTGAAGTCTCCAAGGTATTTGGGGAGCTTCTCTTCAAGTGCAGGAACCTTGTTGTGATAGTTCTCTTTTACCTTTGCTTCTTTTGTTTCTAAACATGCTCAGACACTTTCCTCTGTCCATAGTTAAGACACCTGTGATGTGGAAAGCACAAAACTATTTTTCAGTTTAAATGCACTTCTTCACTTTTAATTTTTTTGAGGGAAGAGAATTGAGTCACAAACATTGTGTTGAAGGGAAATCTAGTCAGTTGCTTGAAAGAGCACAGCCCAAATAAACCAAGAACTGACTAGGAATAAAGAAATAACCTTATGATTTAAAAGAAGAGCTGCGGCTTTGACAGTATTTATTTAAGGAAATGCTGCTGGAAAAATTCCAATTTCTGCGACGTTCACCACCATCTCTAGTCAGATCTGACATATGTTGAAGTTATGTTTTGATTTGGCACACGGGTTGTTCAATGATGGTTACTCACTTAGTACTAGACATGGAGCAGGTGACACCTCCTTCTGTTTTGTAGTATATCCTGGTGTTATTTTCTGTGAATGTGGTCACAGAGTTGTTTTGTTGTTGGGCTTTTTTTTTTTGATCTCTTTTGGTGGGTTGGGAGTGGGCTAAAGCCATAGGAAGAAAAATGTGATGCATGTGTCCAGTATGTACTATTTTGTTTTGCAAGAAGAGTTGAATTATTTTTGATAAGAAGAGTAAATAGTGGACAATGAAAAAAAAAAGACACCTGTGTTGTAGCAGCATAAAGAAGCTGGTTCTCAAGGGCAGCCGTGTTTGCTTGCCTTTGTATGAGTGCTGAGTTGAGGAGGTGTCTTTGTATATATAGCCCTCGCTCATGTTTTTAATTTTGACCTGTTCATTGAAGTAATACAGCATGCATGCAGAAAAGTATATAAACTATAAACTCAGTAAATTTCCAAAAACCTAATAAACTCCTCCAGTGTACCGGCACCTGGATCAAGAAACAGAACATTGCCGGGAGTGCCCTAGTGTGCCCCTTGCAGTCACTAACTACTCCCTACATGGGGGACCACTGTCTTGACTTATGTCACCAAACATTACCTTGCCTCTGTTTGTACGTATATGGAACCATATCGTACCTTTTATTTCTGGCTTAAATTATGTTTGTGAGGTCCATCCTTTTGACTGCATATAGAGATAGTTCATTTTTTTCTCATTGCTTTGAGTATTCTGTGGTATCCCACAAGCTTCCAAGAGAATACACTCTGAACCGCTACAGAGAAGGAAGGGCATTTACCCTGTGTAGAAACTTCTTTGATGGATAAGAGAGCTGAGGTGCAGATTATTGGAAAATTTCCATTTCTTTATTTTTTATAGTTTGGGCATGTTTAAATATCTACTTCTTTTCTGATTAAATTTTATCAGCTTAACTACAAGAGTGGGGAGAAAGAGTAGGTAAGGTAGCTAGCATTTAATGACTAGAAGTAAAGCATTACTTGGGAACTTCTTCCAGCACTTCCTACCATCTCTGTTGCCTTACAGAGGTTTTTCTACTATCAAGGTCTTCAGCAGAGGGACGCAGTGCTCTCTGGGATTCTTGTTGGGGCTGCGTCTCCCTGCTGTTTGCCTCTCAGCCTATTTGTGGAGGCTGGTTAGCTTTTCTGTTGACCCTGCTGTACTTGGAACGTGTCTTCTCCCTTCTCTCTTAAAGAGGTGATGAAGGTTTAGCAGGGAATAAAGATTGTGAGAGAGAATCACACAAATAAAATTCCAAGCAATCATGTCTTCTTACTCCACCCTGCTCCCCTCTCCACGTTGTGCCTTACAGATGGACATGCGAGAAATCTCCTAGGTTCTACTTACTCTTGTTTCTAATGAGAAGGAAGTTATAAAGTCTTTGTGACATTTAGTTGTATCTCAGAGAGCAGCAATAACAGTAGTAAGCTTGAGCGAACATGTAGTTATTTGGTATTTTTTAATGATGAATCACCTTCACATGAGATCCCTTGGTGGTCATTTTTTGTGTGTGTGAATGAGTGAGGGAAGATGTTTATACAAAGAAAGAGTGAACGCTTCCTCTGTAGCTGTTTCCCTTTTAATGTGCTCAGTGAACTCAGCAACTTTGAGTTTCCTTTCACTTCTGTTCACTTACTGAACATGCCGGATTTCTCCCCCTGAGGCTAGAACCAAAGAAGACTCTGATTATTTGTTCTTTCTTAAGTTATATGGAAAGAAAAAGAAAATGGTTTGTTTGGAAAGTGACCATACAGATGTTTTTGTTCAAAAAGGAAAGGAAGAGAATACTATTGAGCTAGAAGAGATTAGATTTTGGAACTAGGGGGTAAAGCAGTAGCACCTCCCTGGTCTGGTTAGACCTGATTGTCCTGTGTGATCTGGTGTGTGTGGACGTGCAGAGTGGTGTGGACACACAGCTCCTGCAGCCTCGCATGGTCCCCATACCTTCCTGTAACGCAGCATGGCACTCGATTTCTATGGTTTGAGTAGCTGACTAACAGCATGTCTTGCTGTGTTTGGGAAAGTGCCTTAATCATGCCATTCCTCGGTGGGATGGGGGGAGGTTTGGATAGCTGTCATTTCCATCTAGCAGTCTAGAGAAGCACAGATAAGTAGGAGGTAACATGTGACCAAGGGAAATTTTTCACAGTGAAGTACAACAATGTCACTTACTTTCTTTAGGGTAAGTCTGCTACCTTACTAGTGACCACCAGTTCTAGTTGCTTGTGTTTTTTTCCTTCGTGTATTTTTATTTTCTCCATTAGGAGGAAGGGGCCCGTTGTGCCTTATTTTGCTTATAGAACTGGTGTTAACTGAAAATGAGGGCGACGTGGCCCAGGGGCTTATACCTGGGTCACTCTGAAAGTTTTGAGATAGGCTGTCTTTGGGGCCATTATTTTACTCTAAGAAACACAGTCAACAGCATCCTTTCAGATTCACCTATGCAAGTTTGAACTTGATGGGCTTATCATTGTTGCTGGGAGGGCTTCATTTGTTTCCATCAGCATGGATTTTACATTTCTTGATTTTTGTGTATCTCGAGACTTTTGTAATGACCCATGTACAGAGGAATTTCTAGCTTTGTGCAGGTGCAGGGACCCTGCCTCTTTCTTCCAGTGCCAGAGTCTGTGGATGTGGCCTACCCCTGACTCTAATACAGCAGAATTTGTGAAGCATGCTGCTTCAAGTGAGGTTATCCTAGATGGTCAGTGTTTTCGTAACTGCTCTCTTTATGCTAACCTACAAGTTTAAGGTCTTTTTCGCCATTGAAGTTTATTGGTTAAGTCTGCTTCTCAGGACGGTAAGAAAATTAAATTTTATCCTTCATCCCCCCCCCCCCCCAATTTAGTAGACTACTAAATTATAGTTTAATAAAGTTCTTGGAACAAAATTTTTAAATGACTTCTAGAATAGTGTTTTTGTTTTTTATAAAATATGGATACTTTAGAGAGAAAATAGAAGTAAAAAGAAGAAAAAAAACCACTAATAATTTTCTATCACCTTGCCATTAACACATTAATGTGTATTCATTCTTGTTTCATGAGTAGGAGGTATATGTATTAATATCTAGAATTATAGTAGAACCTCCATAGTTGACCACCTCCCTACATCAACCATCCCCTTAAGTTGACATAATTTTCATAGACTATACATGTACCATGTGCCTAGATCAGGACAGCACCTACTTCTTATGTTGACTACCTCTATATGTTGACCACCTCCGTATGTTGACCACTTCAATACAGTCAAAGTAATACACTTGTCTAGAAAAATCAGAAATGGAAAAAATTTCTTTCCTTACGTTATCCCCCACTGTCCCAGGACTTTCTGGTGTGTTTCCAGCCTTTTATGGAGTAAAGTAATTTCTTATGGCTGCCAATCACTCAGAGAACTTGTAATTGAACATTTATTTATCTATATGGCTACCTTTAGTTTAAAAACTAGTTTTTATTCTAGAAAGTTTTATTCTAAATGGTTAACCTTGTTTAATTTCAAAATGTACTTCGTGTAATTTTTTTTCCAATCACTACTTCATAGTATACTTCAACCTTTGAGCTTGTAAATACTGTATATGTACTCCATATTCGAATAGTGATTGCTGCTGTTCATACACCTTGGGCAGTGTGTCTTTTAGATTATATGCTACTGAAGAACACGCCAGTTCAAGGAACTTCATAATGCCACTTTTTACTGTTAGTTTGTTTTCCTAGTCAGCTTACAAGAGCTTGAACGGTGGGCACTAATGTACATTTGATGATTTGATCAATATTTTTCTGATAGGTGCTCCTTAAGTAACAAGATATTTGTCATTGTCTTTACTGTTTCGAGCCATGTGAGTATAGATAAAACTGAAATTGGGGGAAGGAAGCAGTGTGTGATTTACAAAAGGCCCGATGATTGATGTTTTATGTACTACTAATATTTGAAACCTATTTATAGAGTTTGCACATTTCTTCTAATACTTGACTCAAATTTTCCATCAATTGCTTACTTAAGGTGGTTGAACCCCAATGTTTCTTTGTAGATTATCTTCAGCATCTGTTACTTCATTTGGTTGGAAGGAGGCTGCCTAGCCTGTCTCTAAGGTGAACTGTGGGATAGTGTCTGTGATCAGTGGCCACAGCTGTGGGAGTTGTGTGTGTACTTGGCTGCTCCTACACCATAACACTTGGTCTAAAGAATGTAGTTCTCTTCTTCTGCAACTGCATGTAAATTATTTGGTGCATAATGGGATAAATGCCATGTATACTTACTTTACATAGAAGATACAAATGATTAAAAAGTCCAAGATGATTTTCTACGCAGACTTGAAGATTTCAGTGAATTGGAAGTGTCATTTTTGTATTGTATGCATACTTGTATCACTTCGTCCCGTACTGGGGCATGCATACCCTGGATATGCTAATTTTTTTCACTCTTTATGTGAAAGAAATGATTAGCTTCGTATAATATATAGCAAAAACACCAGGATAGGCTTTGACCAAACCATCAGGGTAAATTTGGTTTAAATCAAATCCTTTAAGGATTGCTGTGTCTGAGATGTATTTCTTCGCAGCTCCTGTACAGTTTTTGAAGGGATGTTTAGAGAAGATTCCATAGTACCATTCTGGATTTTAAATATTTATATAGTTACAGGCTACATATTAATTATATTTACATTATATAACATGAATTTATGTATTGACATTTATATTAATAATTTAAATAATATAGTTAATTCATCCATATAATGTATAAGCAGGTAACACCATTAGCTGTTGCATTAGATTTAGTGGGAGTCTTCACTCTGGATTGGTGCTTATTTTTATGATATCTGAAAAAGTTTATAATGCCATGTAAAAGATCTCCAGTATTTGTTATTTATTATATCCCTAAGATTTTATAATTTTATAATCCCCAACTAATTGAGGAGATAAGTCTTAGGGGGGGGTCTTAGCTCTGAACAGCAAGTCCTAACATTATTTACTTTGTATTCTTAAATTTAAGAGGTGCATCTCTTTTTTTGATTTTGAGGTTTTTCTTTTAAGGTTGTGAAACTTAGAGAACTTTAAGTTAAATTTATCCCCTGTCCCTGCCCTTTTTGTGTCTGTTTTTGGTTAGAAAAACTGATAAACCAAATTCTGCAAACCCAGTTATCTTACACTTATGTGCCAGTTTTTAGCCCAAAGCTTAGTATCCAGTAGAAGACTGGTTATTGAATGTACACAGGTACTAAACTTTCCTGCAAAAGAGAACGCTTTATGGACACTGCTGGCAAGATTCAGATGTGAGGCCACTAGTTTACACTGACATTGGCAGGAAGCCAGATTTTCTTCCTTTCATTACTTTTTTTTTAGAGACAGAGTCTCACTTTGTGCCCGTGGTAGGGTGCTATGCAACCTCCAACTCCTGGGCTTAGGTGATTCTCTTGCCTCAACCTCCTGAGCAGCTGAGACTACAGGCGCCCGCCACACTCCCGGCTATTTTTTTCATTGCAGTTTGGCCGGGGCCAGGTTCAAACCCTCCACCCTCAGTATATGGGGCTGGCGCCCTACTCACTGAGCCACAGGCACCACCCAGAAGCCAGATTTTTTTGATTTCTCTCATAGGTCTTTTACTGGTCGCTCAGCTAATCTGTAGGCTCAAGAATGTGAAAGTTTTGCTGGCCCTTGGATTCTCTTGCTTCATCTTGTATGCTGTGTTATTCCTATTTGTATTTCTTTTATGTTGGTTCTTCCAAGATTCCTTGGTTTTCCCCGTTTGATCTGCCTGAGTGCACCTTTGGTCTCGCCCTCCTGAGCAGTTGGTTGCCCTCTTATTTCCTTGTCCCTGTGCTCCATTCAACTCTGTGTCAGTATTGGACCATATGTCTTTCTGCCTAGCCTTCTATAGCCCTGTCGGTCCCTGCTCTTACTCAGTGTTCTTGGTAAAAGTCTGTCAAGGAAAGTGACACAGCAACTTTCTGACTTTCTCTTTTTGGGTAATGGCAGATGGTAAATTCGGAAGTTTGTATTATGAGTTGGCCAGCTTCCAACATGATAATGTTCTTTGTGCCTATGAATTTGAGTTGGTAATTGACCTTTCAGGGTCTTAATTGGAGGACATATTTGAGTGTGTAACTAACTGGTTTAAATTGGTCTCTATAACTCAATATGTACCCCCTTGGAGGAGGAGATGCCATTTGCAAGACTTACTTTGTGTGCATCTAGATGATGATGGTGTTAGCTTTGCTTTTCCTTTTGGACAAAAATCCAGTCCCCCAATTTCTAAATAGGCATGTGGTAGTTTGTAGTTCTCATTCTTTCTGACAATTATGTTGTTTTCTTGCTCTCTGTGAGTATTGTAGTCTTTTTTTTTTGGCCGGGGCTGGGTTTGAACCCACCACCTCTGGTATATGGGGCCGGTGCCCTACTCCTTGAGCCACAGGCACTGCCCTAGAGTATTGTGTCTTAAACAGTTTGTTTCAACTTGGTCAGTCTGACTCAGGAGCTGCCACATTAACTTTCACCATGTGTTTTGCCTCATAATCATTCAGAATATGGGGAGGTGAGGATCATGAGGCGGGGAGGACTGTGTTGTTCTTTAGGGAGTGACATTGTTTGTTGCCTTTCACACCTCTCTTCCAGTCACTCTGCATCCTCCCGTCCACTCCTTATAGCATGTGTATGTGTGTGCTTGTGCACCTGCAAGTAGGGGAAGAAAAATGGATTAGGGAACATGACGGCAAGGCAATAAGCTGTATTTAAAGCAAAATGACTTATTCTAACTTTGTGAAATGTGTGTGTAGCAGACTGCCCTAAAGTTCTGTATGAAGTGATTAATAGCATAGAGGTTCACTGATCACTAACCATATCTTTCTGGCATTCTAATAAAAGAAACATCTTTCTTTTGCTCTAAATAATTGGTTTACAGTTTTCTTATGCTGCTAGACTGGATGGTGAGTGTTATGGGACTATAATGAGGTAAAACAAGCAATTTTAGGATCAAATACCAACATCTTAATATCATTAAATTCATAGAAACTTTATTTTTCTTGGCCTATTTAAATTAGATTACATTAATTAATCCTGTGTTGATTTACAGCATAATAGAGGTTTCTTTCCTGGAAAACACTTTTATTTCTACATGCAATAAAGTTCATATTTTAAACAATAATCCTGTATGTCTTTTCCAGTCACATTTAGAAGAAAATTTATTTTCTGCTCAAATACAAATAGCACCCTACACCTTCAGTCGTGTCTGTTGTGTTCACAGCATGCTTCAGAGTGAGCACCCTGGAAGGGGAGCTGTGGCAATGTGAGTGCCATTCCTTAATGCTTTGGAGTACAGTGAATAATAACCAGTCTCAGCAGCTGATTGTCTTATTCCTAATGGAATCACATAGCAAAGATAATTGGATCTCTTTTCCCCCAGTCTCTCTGGTCTCTATGAATTTTTTTCTTTCTCTTTTTTTCTTCTTTGTTTTCTTGTTCTTTTTTTTTTAATTGTTGGGGATTCATTGAGGGTACAAGAAACCATGTTACACTGGTTGCATTTGTTGGGTAAAGTCCCTCTTACAATCGTGTTTTGCCCCCAGAAGGTGTGGCACACACCAAGATCCCACCCCCCTCGCTCCTTCCCTCTCTCTGCTCTTCCTTTCCCCACCCCTCCCTCATTCTTTCTCTCTCTGCTCTCCCCTTCCCTCACCCCCACCTTGTGAATAATTGTTATTAATTGTCCTCATATCAAACTTGAGTACATGGGATTCATGCTTCTCCATTCTTGAGATGCTTTACTATGAATAATGTGTTCCACTTCCATCAAGGTTAATACAAAGGCTGTAAAGTCTCCATTTTTTTTTAATGGCTGAATAGTATTCCATAGTGTACATATACCAGAGCTTGTTAATCCATTCCTGGGTTGGTGGGCATTTAGGTTGTTTGCACATTTTGGCGATTGTAAATTGAGCTGCAATAAACAGTCTAGTGCAAGGGTCCTTATGATAAAAGGATTTTTTTCCTTCTGGGTAGATGCCTAGTAATGGGATTGCAGGATCAAATGGGAGGTCTAGCTTGAGTTCTTTGAGAGTTCTCCATACTTCCTTCCAAAAAGGTTGTATCAGTTTGCAGTCCCA